>JAEIGF010000591.1:10015000-10102500 GCA_018903485.1 Drosophila littoralis
TAGTTTACAATTACTTGGAAACCAAAAATAGAAAAGTATTCAAACATTTATTTTGAAAAACAATTCATGCAAGTATTTAACATTTAGAATAGTCAAAAAAGAAATGTGTTTTCGAGAATCTTTCACAGTTGCTCAATGAATATTTCTACAAAAAAAAAAAATGAAATAAAAGAAATTTGAAAAATTGAAAATTTCTTTTCAATATGGCAACGATTCAAGGACAAATCAAGAGCAAAAAGTTGCTTAAATTCGAAGAGCTGAAAAGCTGCTCAAAAACGTATTTAAACAAATTTGTAGTCAATTGGTTGCAGCTAACGAGTGTCCACTGTACACGAGTATTGGCTGCAGTTCCATTCATTTGTGGCGGAGATTGGACAGGGACAAATTCCAAGGTAAAAGAAAACACTTTCCGACGCACGCACACACACACGCACACACACACACACACACATATACATATATATGTATAGATCTATGTATAATTATAATTCGCATGTATTTTATAGCTTGTGGGTACAATTATTTTAAGAAATAATTACAATTTGTTTATGTATATGTATAGATATATATATACACTCATATAAGCATACACATATAGCTTATGTATGTGCATATGTATGTCACATACACACACGCACACACACACACACACACAACTATGTTTGATTTTGTGTTTTAGTGTTGTTTTATTTTTTCGTTTACACAGCAATAAACGCTTCAATCTTAAGGAAAACATTTTCTAGTTTGCAAAAAAAAATCATATATATATATATATATATATTATTACAAAAAAAAAAAAAGAATGTATAATAAAAAATTACATATTTATCAGATTAAAAATGATCAAAGACCTTGGTGTGTGTGAGGGGAGTGTGGAGTAGGGGGGTAGGGGCGGGGCTGGCAGAGAAATGCAAACAAACTCAATCACAATGAAACAATCAATCGATAAACGCAAATCGATTCGTTCTATCGATAACAGGCAAACAGCTTTCGATAATCGAAATTAATCGAAATTCACTCGGAACCAAGAATCAGGCCCGGCGGCGGCTGCGACTCCAGCTGCTCAATAAACAGCTCATCCAGCGGCCTATCGCTGATGATGCGGAAGAAGAACAGATGATCCAAGCACTTGAGACTGATCGAACGCAAGGCGGGCAGGCGCAGCAACAGCTGGGCGAATCGTCCATCGTCGCCGGGATGCTCCAGGCGGCAGTGCTCGTCGAGGCAGGCGTAGACCTTCTCGCGGCACAGCTCGATATCGGCACGATTCTTGATGCCGCGTATATCCGGATTATACAATATGATCGCCTTCAGGCAGGACAGCTCGCGTCTGTCCAAATTGAGGCGCTTCATCTTGACGCTCAGCTCGGACAGAATGCGATCGAAAATGGCGTGCACGCCCGCCTTGATGGCGCTGTTCCGATGATACGAGAAACTCTGGTTGAGGAACAGCTGCTGTGGCTGCAGCACCGGCGATCGCCGCTCGAAGGCGCTGTCATGCCCGATCCCGGCGAGCGCATCGTCCAGCGATTCGATGCTGCACCAGGCCACATTCGCAATGAGCAGCTCGTTCCAGGCGGCCTTCAGCAGTATCACCTGATCGTCCAGCGGCAGCTGGGCAAAGTGCGGCATCAGGCGCGCATATTCGACCATCTGATACAGCTGTTTGTTCACCACCTGGCAGAGCGCCGAGACGGCGCCCTTGTAGTCCGGCTGCACCGTCGAGTTGGGTCCGACGCGCAGGAACGTTAGCGCCCGATCGCCGCTATGCGCCTCCGCACGCTGTTCGGCGTCCAGCAGACGCTCAATGGTAAAGTCGCGGGACACGCTGTTCGGCATGAAGTCATCGGAGGTGCTATTGGTGCCGCCGCCGCCGCCGGCGCTGCCGCTGCCAATGCCAATGCCGCCGCCGGCAGCAAGGCCACCGCCCGCAGCACCAGCGCCGCCGCCGCCGCCAGCTGCGCCCAAGCGGCCCGTCGAGGTGCGTGCGCCGCGCTGTCGCTCCTCCTGCACGGCCTCGCGCTTCATGCCGCACGATAGGCACTTCTGATAGCGGCAATATTGGCAGCGATTGCGCTGCCGCTTATCAATGATGCAGTTGCGATTCTCGCGGCAAGCATATGTGAGATCCTTGCGCACTGTGCGCTTGAAGAAGCCCTTGCAGCCCTCGCAGCTGTAGACGCCATAGTGCTTGCCACTGGCCCGATCACCGCAAATGGAGCACAGATGCTTCGAGCCGCTAAGCGGATGATTTGGCGGATATTGTTGTTGTTGTTGCTGCTGCTGCTGTTGTTGTTGCTGGGCGGCCGGCGCCAATTGATTCTGATTGTTATTGTTGTTGCTGGCCGGCAGCACGTTGCCCATGTTCATGGCCTGCAGAAAGGGCACCGGACTCTCGGCCTTGGGCGAGAAGCTGCTGTTGTTGCTGTCATTCAGCTGCGATATGTCCGGCTTGACCTCCTCCTTGATGGGACCCAGCCGAAAGCCCGCGTCCTGATCGCAGTTGTCCATACTTTCCTCTTCCTCTTCTCCTTCTTGTTGTTATAGCTCTTATTGTCGCTGTGTGTGTGTGTGTGTGTGTGTGGGGCTGCTGCTGCTGCGTGCGACTTTCCCCACTGCAGTTTCACTTTGTGGTCGACAGGAACGCCACCGTGTCGCAGTCTGGCAAACCGAAATTGTGCATAAATTGCAGTTGATTGCATTTACATAATTTGTGCCTTGCTTTTGCCACTGTGCATCCAGTCTTGGACCTTGTCGCGTTTCTTATTTGATTTGATATTTGCCAAAATCCAGAATTTGCATACACTGGCTTTTCTGACTAATGATTAAAATACTTTTCGCGTCGACATTTTTTCTCAACAAAGACCAAATTCACCACATTGACTTGAATTCACCAGCAACCAGTGTTGTCCAGCGATTGTAAATTGTGGCGGCTGGCAGACGCACCAACTCACACTCACACTCACACTCATGCACACGCACTGAAAGTCAACAAAAGCATTTTACTTTGGCTGCTTTGTGTTTGCCAAATGCCAATTTAATGTGCATACTTTGCAATTTGGGCAGTGAAACAACCCTGTTTCATAGCATAGCAGCACCACAACCACATAGCCAGAGGCAGAGTTTCCACCACAAGCACACAGAGCAACTCTGTGTCTGTCGCAATACAATTCTTGTTGTACTTGCAAAACGCAGACACGCACACAAGCGCAGCCAGCCAGACGACGCAAACACACACAGACGGCAACGACCCTCCTTGCAATTATGTGCGGCATATGCAAAAATACAGACAAACAAGCACACACACACATACAAATGAACAGGCAAACACACATACATGCGTACATATGGACAAAGCGCCAATTCCCCGGCTCCGGCCTCGGCCTAAATAACCGACAAGGCAATCGCTAACCAACAACAAACAATGAATTTCGCGAACGCGCCTACAACAAAAAACACAGCACAATTGATCGAGTCCATAGTTTAGATCAAAGTCAAATTAATTTTCAAATTTAATCTAGTTTTATATTGAATGCACGGTGCAACTTACTTGCATGCGCACTTGTTTGATTTCACGCAATACGACGCTCCGACTGCTTAAACAGTTTTCGCACTATATTGTTGTACACACACACATGCACACATATAAACATTGACAAATTGAAGAAAGACAATTGATAGATGCGTTTATTTGCAATTATCTTTACCGAACTGATCTGCCATCCAATTCAAACACACTGCAAATAAAATACTCAAATATGCCAAATGTACTAAATTTGACCACAAAAAATACGATTGTTACAGACACAAACTATCGTTAATCGACTATCGGCAGAGCCGCCAAAATGCAGTGCTGATGATTCAATTTAAGGGGGAAGTTTGTTTATCTTATTCTATATGTATATATATATATATATATATGTGTGTGTGTGTGTGTGTATATATAGTTGGCACTTTAGTCTGAATCAGTAGAATCGCAAAGACGGAATGTTAAACTCCTGATGCGTGCATTTAAATACTCAATCTCGTCGCGATAAAGATCTGATTCATACAGAAGATTTTGGTACTCGCTGGTGAAGCCGCTCGGACTGCTGCCTTGTCCAGGTGAATGCGACTGCGTCTGTGCCGGACTTTGGCTCTGATCAAGTTCCTCAAAGTTTAAATACAGCTGAAAATAGTCTTCGCCGCTGCTGCGACAAATCGGACAACTGTCTGATCTGCCCAATCGAAATGGGTTAATGCATGTTGCCAGCTTAATTCCGGATGCACTTACTCCTCCCACCAGCGCTGCAGGCACTGCCAGTGGAACACATGACCGCAGCTGCCGCCGTAGATCTTATCCGTCGCCCCATAACGCTCCGAGCAGATCGGGCAGCTCACATGGCTTCCCCTATTGTTACCGCTGCTCCCGCTCCCGCTCCCGCTCCCGCTGCTCCGGCTACCGCTGCTGCTGGTGTTTCGATTGCCACTCATTGTCGTACTGAACTAACTGAACCACATGCAAATCGCAACAAATGCGTTCAAGAGAATTGCAGTTCCGCTTATCAGTTGCCCGTTTGTTCCGCCCGCTGTGTCTCCATCCACAAAAACTATCAATAAAATACGAAACTAAACATAGATATATCAATAATGGGAGACAAAGAGCCAATATTTTCTATTTCTGTGTGACAGATCCAGGCCAGCCGATAGCATCAGTCAGATCTCACAACCAAAAAATGTCCATCAAATTATTAAAGACTGTCAAAAGCGAAAAGAAGGCGATTTTTGAGTAAATGAATAATTAATTAAATCAATTTTCCTAAAAGCCTTTTCTGCAAAATCGTTTTCTTTTTTTTTTTTTTTTTGAGTTACGATTAAGATTGAGTAAAATATTTTATACTATATATTTCAAGAGTCAGTCAAGGCCTTGCAAATTTCGCTCAGTGTAGAGCGCGGCGATCTCGTTACGATCAAACACAGACTGGGCGTGTTTCCGTCTCGCTCGCTCTCCCACTCTCTCCCTCTCTCACCTACTCTCTAATTCTCTAGCTCAATAAGAGATAAGCTGTAATACGATTGGTACGGACAACAAACATATTCCAATATTTGTAGATTGATGAAAATATTTGTACAAAAAGATTTACTGAACGTTTCGAAATGTTTTGTTTAAGTATTATTGTATATTCGATTGCTTTAGAGTGCAGCCCATATAAAATATATAAATATGTGCGAGCGATCTATGATAGGTACAAACAAAAATATATATAGTTAGTGCTACAGATATAGTTTATATATATATAAATACATATATGGAATGTTTTTTATGGCATACTATATGGGTTAATAATCTAGCTATCAAATGGGGCCAAGGTCCGCAACAGACCAATCGGAGCTCAACACGATTGTAACGAAAAAAAAAAAGTTTACAATTTGATAAATATTTAAAAAAAAAAAATTTATAAAAATAATTAAATAAGCTCTAGTCGAACGTGATCGACAATTGAGTGTTCCTTGCCCACAACTGTAACATGAGAGCATAACATAATAACTTTAACATGAGCTGTTAACAGTGGCCAAACATGTTAATGAAATGTACAAATATAAAGTTCTTATTAAGCAAAATGGACTGAATTACAAATTGCACAGTTTTAAGATTCGAAAATATGTATCCAGAAATTAATCATAATTCGGGTTATTATTTTTTTTTTTTTGAATGCTTTTATCAGACACACGGATACGGACTTGAACGAAAGTTATGTATATCGATAACATATTTGGAGAATTGAACAAATTTTACAGTTTGAGCTTGGGGGATTTGGAGATAGACTGGTTAATACTAAGTGCAGATAGCGATAAATATCTATAAGTATGTTACGATTACGATATATGTATGAATGTGTCACAAACGATATTGGGAGCACGACAAACCATTAACGATATTTGTAGGTGTACAGAAAATATTTTGATTACCATTTACGATATACATATATGCATTTAAACGGGACTGAGTACTTGTTATACCATTTACGATACATATACATGTATTAATATATTGTGTGCAAGCTACCATTTACGATATTGAGAGCACGATCTACTGTTTACGACAATGAAACGTAAACGATGTTGGGTATATTCTATCATTTACGATATAAGTAAATACCTCGATATACATATCTATATAAACGTAATCAAATTTGAGTACATGGCTTATCGTAAACGTTATTGAAAGTACGATATACAATTTACGCCACACATGTTACACTATAAACGACATAGATATTTGTATACACATACCGTAAACGATATTGAGAGCACAGTATACTGTTTGTGATATATGTATAGGGTATATGCCTATAAATATGCCGTAGTCGATATTGAATATACGATAATATGCTTAACGATATGTACGATATACAATAAATATATAACGTACGTTGTGGAGAAAGGGTGTGGTGGGGTGTGTGGGGGAATGTAACAGTTACGATATTTGGAATTAAAGCATTTCGTTAGTCTTTTGGATTTGGAAACTTTATGGGCACTTTGCTAGCATCCTCCTGATCCTGGCCCCGATCCGATGGGACAGACGCCTGCTGCAGTGCATCCTGGACCGAAGCCTTGTCGCTATAAGATTGGTTTCTCTTCGGACTGTTGACGTTCATGTAGATGGGCGATTTGGTTACTTTGCTGACTGACAGCGCCGTCGACCTCGACGTCGCCATCGCCGTCGGACTGGGCATTGCGGGCAGCTCCTCCTCCTCCAGTATGATGTCGTCCCCCACCATGGTGATGCGACGCAGTGGCGCCGCCGCCGACGGCGGGGAGCCAGCTGCGGGCCGATAAACGGCGCTGTTCTGGCTGTGCCCGCTGCTGTTGAAGCCGTTGTTGATGTAGGAGTGATTGCTCTTCTTGAGCGGCAGCCGGCTGCTGCTGATGATGCTGCCGCTGCTGCTCGATTGAGGCGTTGCCAGCGTTACCGATGGCGGCGGGGGCGTAACCAACGGCGGCTGATTCGTTCGATTGATTAGATCTGGACAGCGGGACATCAGCTCCAGTGACTGAGGCGCCACTTTGGGCGCCGGCAAGGACTGGCAGTCGGACGCCGATGACGCCGGCGCCGCCGCCGACGCCGCTGCAGCCGCCGCTGCTGCTGCTGCGCCGGCGGACATCTGGGAGACAAGGGTGCGGCTGTGGTTGTTGCTCAATCCGGTATCTTTCCATTTCTCTAAAACGAACGGAGAGTGTGACTTAGTGGATGTGGTTCGCATGCAACTGAGCTAGCCATAGCCATGGTACATACCTGCGGCGCTGCTGGCTCCGTTCATCTTGCCGAAGGGCAGCAGGAGCCTGGCCGGCTGGCAGAGGACGACCGTCTTGTAGGCCTTGCGATATTGCTTGTTCATGATCACATAGATGATCGGGTTGATGCAGGCGGACAGATAGAGCATGATGTAGCTGAAGATGTGCAGGCTGGGATGCTCCACATCCTTGTCGGCCACCTTGACAATCGTAATCGGCAGATAGCAGATGACGAACGACAGGAATATGGCCAGCACCATTTTGGTAATGCGCCATTCGTTGCGCTTGGCGCGCACCTCCCGCTGATCCTTGACCCGCGACTGCGCCGGCGGCGCCTGTTTGCCCGCCGCTGTCACCGCCTCGGGCACATCCGTCGAATAGCTGCTGCTGTCGGTGGACACACGACTGGCTGTCGCCGGCTGCACTGGCAGATCCTGGCCAGCGGGCGACGCGGCAGCCGTTCCGGCCACTGGTCGCAGATTGTTGGGTATGGAGTTCTGTTTGTTGGCATGCCGCTTGAGCCGCTGCTCGGACTTGTGCACCACCCAGAAGATTTTCGCATAGCAGGCTATGATCACCAGGCAGGGTATCACAAAGGCCGTTATGAACAGCGTCGTCTTGCTGCTGTGCCCGTGCGCGTCGCTCATTATGGAGCACGTCTGCAGCCGGGCATCGTAGCCGAACCGACCCCACGCCCCAAGCAGCGTCGGCAGCTGCATTCCGTAGGAGACCAGCCAGCAGGCGGCGATCATGATCGCGATCCAGTGGCGCTTATAGATCCGTGCATAGCACCCATGGTGGGTGATCATCACGTACCGATTGATCGTGATCATCGCGATGCACAGCAGCGAGACCCCAATGTTGCCGTACTGGATGAACGGGATCAGCCGGCAGAGCACCGGGCCATGCCGCCAGGTGCCCTGGACAAAGCGCAGACCCTGAAAGGGCAGCACCACGGCGCAGAACAGCAGATCCGCTATGCAGAGGCTGTACAAATAATTACAGGGTATTTTTTATTTTTAGATGTGAGTGCAAATCAACTGCATTAACAGGGCATTCGATTGTTTTTAACTTTAACTTTCATAAAATAACGAATAAATTTAATAAATTAACGAATTAAACAAGAGTTTGAACCACCGACTTTGCACCTAGCCAGTTCGAACCCGAATTTTCAATTTATATTCTACCATGAACCGAGCCTTTGGCCAAACTGAACCGAACCCGAACCGAAACCTTTGCCCATCATTATCTAAACACATTTGGAAGTTGGAAAATTAAAATAGAGAACAAATCTAGCCCGAAATTTCTGCATGACAATATTGATAGCTTGCAATATTTAGAGTAGAACGGGCAATTATTCAATTATAAATTGAATTTTTTCAAAAAGGTTGTAAATATACGAAAAAACGAGCACGTACGAACTAGTTCGTGAACCGAATCGCCAACCTTTCTTTTGCAGCCCTCGAATTAATGCTCACACTCTCTCTCTCCCTCTCCCTCTCTCTCTCTCTTTCGCTCTCTCCTTTCATCACATAACAAGCTAAGTTGGCTGCGCATGAAACAACGGGATCGATCGATAACAGATAAAAATGTCTTCAATACCCTTGCAGAGGGTATTATAATTTTGTCGTGAAATGTGTAACGCATAGAAGCAGACATCTCCGGCCCCATAAAGTATATATATTCTAGATCAGTCTCAACAGCCGAGTCGATATAACCATATAATATATAGCTGCCATAGGAACGATCGGTCGTAAAGTACGTTTTTGTATGGAAAACATTTTTGTTTATTAAAATATCTTGATCAAACTCGGCATTTTTTAGCTTTACTACGCTCCTCATATGTATGCAAAATCCTAACAAGATCGGTCCACTATATCATATAGCTGCCATAGGAACGATCGGTCGAAAATAAAGTTGTTGTATGGAAAACTTTTCTGTTATTTTAGATATCTTGACCAAACTGGGCATTTATAAGTCTCACTATGCTCCCTACATTTAAGCAAAATATAATATACACTGGACTTCTATATCATATAGCTAATATAGGAACGATCGGTCGAAAATTAAGTTGTTGTATGGAAAACTTTGTTGATTTTCAAGATATCTTAACCATACGCGGCATTATGAAATGGTTGGGTTTGCAAGGGTCTTAAATCTTCTCGATATCTCGTTTTAGCATTTAAATTATCTAATGAATAATAAGTAAAATATATTAGATTTGTGGCCTATTATTAGCCCTCTTCAATGGACTTTCGTTACATTAATTAAGTAAATTGTTTTTTAGCTTTGAGCATACCTGATGATAAAGGCGGCGGCCACATTGCGCACCTTGGGGCACTTGAGGAGGGCGACAACGGTTAGAAAGTTGCCGCAAATGCCGACGATCATGATCAGAAAGGTCATGATCGCCGCAAAGGTCAACAGCGATTGCGAGAAGCTGCAAATGAAACGAGAACAAATTATGAAAATTATGAAATCTACGGCATTTGGTTAGTTGAGGCGATCGCAGCGCAGCTGATCCTTGAAGTGATCGTGATCGACCTTTAGCCCCCGCCGTCGCCTCCATATCATATCTGCAGTCGCCGTCGCAGTTCCGCTGGCCAAGAGACGCCGGCCATTGTTCACAGGCGATCCTCTGGACGATCGTTCGTCTGTGTGGGCCCGCAATCTGCTTGTTGTGGGGGATTGTGTCGAGCGGCGCTTGAAATGGGCCGCGTAATATTAACGATCGGTTATCGGACCTCTCACACTGCGCTATAATTAACCAGCAGCTGGCGCTGATAGGGTCTGATAGGGCAACCTACCCGCTTTCGTCCACAGCATCCAGGCCGCTCGCTGGGCCCGTCGGCGCCGCAGACAGCATATCATCCACGCCATAGCTCAGGCCCGGACTCGGACTCGGACTCGCAGTTGTGTCGTCATTCATGCTGCAAGATAAGGCGAGTTCAGAGAGAGGCACATGATACATACTTTCCGCTTGGGGCAGGCTCCAGCTCTACCTGATCAGCTCGCCCCGCCAATTGCCTGCTTAACCCTTAACTTGTCACCCAAAAAGAAAAACGTGCAAAAAAAAACACAGCCGATCGAACGACAACCGAGCACCGCCAACTGCCAACTGGCAACTGGCAGCTGGCAGCTGGCAACTGGCAGCTCGACTTCGGTGCAACCCGGGGGCAGTACCGGGCCGTACTCAGCCCATTTTGCGGCGACACCCGTTGGCGAGTTTTGTTTTCTTTGGACTACAATAAATTAGTGTCAATTAAATAATTTAAAGAGGTCAAACACAGCACTCAGTAGCTGCGGGTGCAAAGATCAGAGCCGAACCTTAATTAATTGAGTGTGCACCACATCAACTAATACACATACATATACACATATATACACACATACATATACATATCTGTATATGCATGAGACATGCCGGAACACTTTTCACTTTACTTTATTTCTCAGTAGTAGCTGACGCCCAGTGGGTCACTGAGAGATACCCTGTAGTTAGGTCTACTTTACAAACACGCCCAACTCGCAACCTGAAGCGATTTCTTGCACATTGCGTGTCGCCAATTTATCGCTTTTCTATCTTCTGAAGGTATAAACAACCACGACATAGAAGCTTTTCAAAACTTCTATATAGCGCAAACTGGGAATATGTTGCTTTAACTGGACATTGCGTATCGCTTATTTGTCGCTTTTCTATCTTCTTTCTATCCAAAGGTACAGACAACCCTGACATAGAAGCTTTTCAAAACTTAACGAAACATTTCGATCACTTTTCGTTAGTTTAAAATGCTATGTAATGCGAAAACGCATAAATTACTGTCTAGAGTTTTGGCCAGCTATCGCCAATTTATCGCTTTTCTGTCTTCTTATAAATACAACCCCGACATAGAAGCTTTTCAAAACTTAACGAAACATTTCGGTCACTTTTCGTTAGTTTAAAATGCTATGTAATGCGAAAACGCATAAATTACTGTCTAGAGTTTTGGCCAGCTATCGCCAATTTATCGCTTTTCTGTCTTCTTATAAATACAACCCCGACATAAAAGCTTTTCAAAACTTAACGAAACATTTCGATCACTTTTCGTTAGTTTAAAATGCTATGTAATGCGAAAAAGCATAAATTACTGTCTAGAGTTTGGGCCAGCTATCGCCAATTTATCGCTTTTCTGTCTTCTTATATATACAACCCCGACATAGAAGCTTTTCAAAACTTAACGAAACACTTCCAACGCTTTTTCATTTATTTAAATATGCTATGTAACTGTTTTAAATGCGAAAAAGCATAAATTAGTGTCTAGAGTTTCGGCCAGCTATCGCCAATTTATCGCATTTTTATCTTCTATCAGAATCATCAATGTTGTATCAAATCACGCTGCAAAACAACACGGAAATTCCAGCCTTGTATTTGAAGCACTTTATTGTTTACGCAAAATCCAAGGCAGTTTTTTTTTATTTATTTATTTCTTTTCTCGAATGTCAGCGACAACATGAGACGAGGCTGTCGCGAATGCGTACAGGAATGTGGGAACCTAATCATATTCTTGAATATTACTGAGAAGCTGACGCTTCTAGAATTATCGGAACGTAGCTTATGAGATGATAAGTTCTGCACTGCGAATCATTTGTATTTCAAATTTCTCGGAGTTTTAATTTATGAAATTCATATGGTTATCGTATATATTTAAATAGTTCCCCCGGATCAGTAGCTTTTTGAGGAGCAGGAGAGCCGAGGATCCCTTGGTAATTCCTGAGCTTTAGATCGCTGAGAATAACTAAGAATAATCTTGAGTACGTCTCCGACAAGGGAATCGATCTGCTGCAGATCAGGTGCATATAAGTTCATTAACTGCGTATACGCAATATTGGAACCGAGACAATTTTACCTTTACAACTGAGGGATTGGGCACATCGTTAGATCGGGCAGACAAATGTTACGTATACGCCGTGTCCAACAGCTAACGAGGCTGTTTGTTTGCGATATTTATGTGCTTATCTTATCGGCCTAGAGAACTCACCTGGCTTTCAGGTGTGGCACATGCGATTGGTATGGCTTGTGGGCTAGCCGAGTAGACAACTTGTCCCAGCTGTGCTGACATTCACGATCCGATCCCCGATCACCGATCACTGGATCGATCACAAATCACGTATTAGCTCGACCCGCTGTGCTTATCAGACATTAGTTTGTTTATTATTTCACGTAATCGCAGCTGTTAGAGAGGAAATTTCGCAGCGTTGCGACTCAAAGTCAGAGCCCAGGTGCTTATGAGTAATAACTGAGCCAAAACTTCACACAGGTGAACTTAACTTAACTGAACTGAACTGAACTTAAGCCAGCTCTGAGCAATGTAAACAGTTAACGATTTGCGCTCGCTGTTGCCGCCGGGTTATTCACGAATGCTGAGCGCATTGGGTTAGGGGCAGGGCGCACGGGGGGCTGGGGGCCGGGGGCCTGTCGGATGATTCAAAATTGCGGCAACGAGCGTTCGCGATCATGACTAATACATTTGGGATTCAAGCACTTTGCAGACTTTCGCATATTCAGGTAAAAATGTTGCAAGCACACACACACAACACACACAAACGCATTTGTCGCGTTATCCACAACAACAATGAGAACAAAAACAAGAACAAAAAAAAAAATCAACTACAATTCTTCAAGGGAAGAGCGCGATCAAAACAAAACGCACGAAAGCAAACTAACTGTAACGGTTAAATGGTGTTCGACTGCGCGCGCTCGTTTATTCTGCGTTTGTCTACGACGACTGCACATTATCGAGTGCCCGCGTTTGGGGCGGCAGCTCTGTCGTCGTCGCTGTCAATTGATATTCGCCGTTGGCTGTTGACAATTTCGCTCTACACACACACACACACACACACACATGCGCTCTCTCTTTCTGTCGCGCGCACGTTTGCTCTCATTGACCGTACGCTCTCTGCTCGCGATTACTGTTTTTGTTGTTATTGTACATATTTGTCAGACAGCATTGCAGAGGGCGGCGGGGCGCACATGCGATTGCCGATCGCGTTAGATACTGCATGCATGTTGTGTGTGTGTGTGTGTGATTTTTTGTTTGTGTATTGCTTTTATTTGTTTTATAGATAGGCGATACGCACAACGAAACGCGACGCGGCGAGCAATTAACCATTCTCATCAGCAAAGAGATACGCAACTATTGCATAGTGAAGCGCATACTCAGGCATAACTAAATACATGCATGCATACATATGCATATACTAATACTTATGTATGTATGTATACCCCATAACAATACTTAACTAGAGGGTACCATGTGCCCTGCTCTTTAGATAACGTTAGAAACCGTTTAAATATCCTGTCAAGCATTATTTGAATCGCAGCCGCAAGTTTTACTCAATTTTGCAGCACTGGAAAGCATCGATATGCAATATGCATTAACAATTTTGATATTTCTAATACGATTTTATATGGCAAAACTATCTGTTAACCTATTTTTTGCTTTAAAGTTTGACAATGCGCATTTTTCGGGAAAATTACCTGCAAGTAAGTACATGTATGTATGAAATGTTTTACATCCATTAGATGGCAACGTGAGAGCATGACTGAGTGCATTGCAGAAGTGTACGCAGGGCTGCATTTGTGTTTGGTATTTTTTGTCAGTATTTGCGATATTCTGTCATGGTTTTATAGGATGTCGCCATTTTAAGTGACATTTGCGCTTGCTCAGTTTGCAAATTTGTTTTGACAAACTTAAATTGAAATGCTAGAGTTTGAACGTTGATTAAAAATAATTTGTCAATTTGTGATTATTTTGATTTAACTCATACGTGAGTATTCAGTTAAATAAAAATTAAGTTATTACAACGCGTTAAGGACGCTAATTCAAATTGGAACTGCCGATTGTTGCCACAGTGTTGCCACCTCGTTAACATTTCGGTTCAATCGCTGAGCTGCAAAAGCTGCATGAAAAGGAGTATTTTTCACATTCATGATTGCACGAAATGGGCAATTCTAAGAAGAAGAAAGTCTAAGTTGTCTTTGTCAGCATACAGTCGAGCTTTTTGGTCTGCTGCTATCTAAAAATAAGGAAGGAGATAAGGAAATTTCGGTTAATAGTTGACCAACGGCTGGCAGTATTCATAAATTTGGTGGCGCAACAATGGATTGGTTAATTCTAACCTCATACTTTCTGTGGTTCTTTTCCCCTTTATCCAATCCGGTTGTGCATATATGGTTGAGGCTGCGAGGACCTCAATATAGCATTCATATCGCTGTTCCCGATGTCTTCGAACCGCCGGACATTCAACAGATTGTTCCGTCCGATTTTGTGGAACGCCCAGTGCAAATGTACTCCAATCCCTATGGAGATCAATTGGAACATATCGGGGATGAAAGTAAAGTGGACTCGAACGAAGCCGAACGGCAGGGCAAGAAGAAATCACCGCTATTTTGGATCCAGCTGACCAAAAGCTTCAGCATTGTGGCTTACGACAATCCCAGGACCGTCTATCTGCACTATGAGAGAGTTTACGAGGGGGTCAATCGTGTCACCTGGGTCAATCTCAATCTAGCTAGCCAATTGCTTTGGTTGGTCTATTTGTTGTGCCTGGCGGCTGGCGTCGTTGAGATGTTGGCCTATACGCTGTGCGCAGGCTCTGTAAAGTTCCTGCATTGGCTACTTGGGACGATTATAGGGCTATGCTCGTATCCACGAATCGAAGGATCTCTGCGACAATTGTTGCCCCAGCCGGCACACCTGGAAGCCGTTGCCCTGTTCAGAGCACTCCAGGAGATTTATGGTGTAACGCCCGTTGTCGACGCCCAGTCGCTGGAATCCGACATAGTTTCTATGATTCAGCAGAGGGAGAGCTCACGATCTTCCGAATCCGACATAAACGGCGCAGGGGACGCCCCACAACAATCTGATGAACAGTCGGATTTGGATCGGGAAACTGGACCGGAGGACATGTCATATGATAGTCTGGCTGAGTTCCAGTTAAAAAATCTGATTGGCAATGAGAAGCCGTACGCAGATCCAATCGCAGATCTAAATATTCAAGAAATTAACGCGTCAGCCAAGTCAGCAGAAATCGAGGCATTTTCAGAGATTCAAGTTGACGAAGAACCTCTCCAGATTGAAGAAACTGAGCAGCCGAACATCGAATCGCAAACCCAGCTGGAGCTAACCGAGGAACCATCAGAGATCCAAGTAGCCGAAATCCAAACTGAGTCAGAAGATTTTATATCAGTTTCCGACTCCTCAGAACTGTCCATTAACATGCAAGAATCTGAAGAACTTTCAATGATTGAGGAGTCGGAAGAGTTTCTCTCATACATAGACGTCTCCGAGACATTTTCAGATAATTCCGACATCTTGGAACCTGAGCCAGAATTCAGTGAATCCTCACAAGAGGACGTTCCACTTGAGCCAGTCGAAAATTTTCACATTGAAGAGAATGAGACTTTGCAAGCAGAGCTTGCCAATTTATTCACTATCCCAGATTCTGGTGGAAAACCTTTCCAGATTGCAGAATCCGAGCATGGCGATGGGAAACAACAAGATCCGGAGGTGCAAGCCCAGTTAGATTATATACCAGCTTCCGAATTGTCTGAACCTAAAGAACTGTCGATGATTAAAGAAACCGATAAGGAAGCAGAGTCCGAAGATCTTATATCGATTGTAGACTGCTCTGAGACATCTGCCCAGATTCCAGATACATTCGACTACAGTTTCACAGAACCCCTAGAAGATATTCTATTAACAGAGGAAACCTTTTTTATGGATCGAAATGATGAGTTATTACCAGTACAGTCTGCAGGCTTGCAACCTACATTAGAAGCTGCTGAGGAACCTCTTGAGAAGGTGAATCGGGACGACATCAAAGACTCCACTCCAGCTTCGCCAGACGTTGTTCCATTCGAATCGGAAGAAACTTTCATGACCGAAGGAAACGATGACACATGGCAAGAACAGTTTGCACACTTATTAAAGATCTCGAATGAGGACTCTTTCAAAGCACACAAAGCCGCGCAGGAAGATGACAATTGGGTCAGTGCAGTCCTACGAAAAACTCCAATTGGGTCGAAAAAGTCCTTAAAGATCCAAGAGCCTGAACACGCGCAAGCTCGGACAGATGTCTTTGCAGGTTTCTTTAAAGAACTATTAAAGATCGAAGAAACTCTAAAAGCCAAAAAAGATAAAAAAGATATTTCAGAAAACAACCTAAATGCAGATCCACTAAATGGTGTCCCAACTAAATCCGAAGAATCTCTGTTTGAAAATGATGAAGCTTCTTCGGAACTTTCAATGGTTCAAGAAATCGGCGAGGAAGCCGTGTCAGATGATTTAATATCATTTGTAGACTGCTCTGAGACATCCTCAGATATGCATGAGAACGGCTCCAAGCTGGAAACTCTGCTGGCAAAGAAGTTATTAATTGGTGAAGCCCCACAACCGGATGATGATACGATTGGTAACGAGGTTCCTTCCCAAACTCGGCAGATTTCTGAAGAAATTCTAAAACTTCCCGAAACCTACGCTGAATCGGAACTTTCAATGACAACATCCGAATGGTCGGACTTGAACATTGATATGGAAGAAATAACAGCAGCACCTCCGTTGTGCTTCCCCAACGCGCCCGAACTGAAACTTCCAAGTGGGTTTTACGAACAGGTCGATTCAACCTCAACCGCTGGAGAACAACCGCCAGATGATTCAATAGGGCCAGGCGTTAGGCCAGGCATTCGCGACGTTGAATTTAGATCAGCAACTGATCTCTCCACGACTGAAGACGACGTAGAGTTTGAACCAGCAGCTCAGCAGCTCTCTATGACGGTCGCCCCACAACCTTATCTAAGTATTCCCGACGACACTCGGCTGTCGTGCCCCAGAGCCCAACAGCCAGCTGTGCCAATTTGGCCAGGAATGGAGGCTACACAATCGTCTTCGGAGATTGCCGTCGCCAAGTTGTGCTCAGGGACTGGACCAGCTGTTCCAATATGGGCAAATGTTCCTCAGGTAGATTTATCTTCAGCATCTGGTATGTCGTTGACGGAATCCCTGCAACCAGCTTCAAGCATTTCCTACGTGGAAATCCGCTCGGTAACGCAGCTGGCCTTGCCTGGACCAGATCTTCCAGCTGCGCCCTACGGTTATACATTTATGCCAGTCGTCGATTCACGACCGGCAGCTGGACAACAACCACCGGCAGACCTATCCAGCGATATTCCTGACGTGGAACTGTCCGTCCCTGCCGAGGTTTCACTTCTGCCCTTCGAACGCCCAGTTGGATCCGCTGCCAAATCTCGTCTGGCGGGTCAGCTGAACCGCGCTCATGTCACCGAAGCAATTGTTCCAAAATGGACAGCTAAATCTTCCAGCATATCCGACGTTGGAACTCGTTCGGCCACTTCGCTGTCCGGTGGCGGGGTCGCCCAATTGGATTTCCCAATTGCTCCTTGGCAATCGTCATTTCAGCCAGTTGCCAGAACAAGTTCAGCAACGCAGTTGGCGACTCGTGGCAGCCCGGAATCCTTGGACTATACCGAGGACGAGTTCGAGTCGTTTCCGAACATGCCAATTAGCTCGAACGAATCCTCTTGCATTTCCGGTGACGAATTTCATGCGCCAATTGTGCTCTCCTATCTGGGAATACCACAGCCCGATGTCGGTTCACATACGTCCGACGCCGAACTCCCATTCGATAGTCGGCTGCCTTATCCTGGAGTACCAGAACCAGTTGCTCCAATATGGTCAGACGAATCTTTGAATGTTGAAGGATACGATTTTGATGGTATATATCCAGAGTTAACGCCATATTCCGAGTGATCGGGACTATCTTCGGTTAGCTACCGATTAAACTGATTTTCCCTTTGTGCTTTTTTTTTTGATTACAACCCAAAGTCGAGAATATCGGAGCGTCCGGCGATGATCTGCAAGAATACATCAGGAGCTATGAGCCGGCTGGTAGTCTGGTTGCGGATGTAAGTCCAGCTGTGGAGCCCATGTCCACCGAATCCGAGCAGGACGTCATGGAAACGGATGATCTGGAGAATCCAGATGGCACCGTCCAAGTTACCCTCTTCCTGCCCGATGGCCAGCCCTATGTGCTGGACTGCACGCGCTTGGATCAAATTTAGATTAAGCTGAAGCTTCTTACTAGATACTAGATAAGTATTTCTCTATCCCATATTTGATAACCCTTCTTTTAAGACGAATTCTTCTTTTCTAGTTCTAGTTATTCCAGTTTTGGTTTTGTGAATGTTTTTGAAATCCTTATAATTTTATTCTTCTGTTATTTCGATTAAATTGTTAAATTTGTTTTATATATATATCATATTTTGCCAGATCGGATGGGTATATATTACAGTTGCCATAGGAGCCTTTTCTCATTGCATTGCTTAAGTCTTAATGCATCTATACCTTTTATTTTGACTGACTGATCCCAGGCCTTGATTTTGACAGTAAAGTAAGATGGCCTTTCGTATTCTTTTCCACACGCAACGGTGGAAAATCAATGGAAAGCAATTGCATGCAACTTTTTCGTTCAATCCATCCAATCGATTTTGAACGTATTTTACATAGACTCTGCAATTGAGAGCTTTAGTATAATCCCTTTTTGTTAATATCGAATTGCCAGTCAAAAATTGTATAATTTTCTCTGTTTCAGGATTTTCATTCTAGTCCGATTCTACAGTACAAGCTGCAATAATTTCAATAATATATTCTAAGCATAGATACTATACATGTATCCGAATTCCAGCATTCCGAAAACAAACAAAAAAAAAAAAAAACAACAAATTTGATCTTTGTCTAGTTCATTGATTTGTGCGTTTACTGTACTGTGACTGTCTTTGAGTACCCGGAATTACACGCATTGCTTGAATTGATATTGATAAGGTCCGACAGCAGGGTAGGGGTAAGGGCGAAAGGAGAGGGGGGAGGGAGGGGGCGCTGCGATTTCGGTCTCGGGTTCGTCTTTGGCTTCGGGTTGCTCCACCAAGTATTTCACAAATGTTTACACAAATCGAGTAGACGGCCGCGTTTGTTTATGCGGCGAAGAACACGATCGTTTATAGATATACAACTGTGCGCGAGAGAGAGGGAGGGAGAGGGAGAGAGAGAGAGAGAGAGAGAGTGTGTGCGCGTGTGTGTGTGTGCGTATCTCTTTAACTGCATAGAGCTCAATGGGTTTCTGTTTGCTCGAAAGGGCATCTGATTAGCGGTCAGTTGGCTATCGATGGCAACCGCATATCAAAGTATATACATATATATAAATACACTATCTATATATATATACACATGAGTGTGTGTGTGTGTGTGTGTGTGTGAGCTCTTGGCTAATGAGAGCTGCGGGCGTTGCCGGTCAATTTTCAATTGTTGCCAGACTTTTTCATCCGACTCAGTTGTATATGAGACACACACACACACACACACACACATAAGACTCTCACACACACATACTCACAAGACTCTCACTCTCATTCACACTCTCATTCACATGCCCATTAAAATACCCCCCCCCCCCATGCCGCTGGCCCATTCGCTGCGCTCTACTCAATGAACCCGGAGCAGGCCCGCACCCAATGCAGCCCCTCTCTGCGCTCGGCGACTATTTTTCTCTGTTTCTTTTTTTTTTTCAATGTTTGCTTCATTAATTAATTAAGATGACGCTGGCATTAAACGAGCGGACGACCCGGCTACTGGCAGTTCCCAAATCGAATCGATCTGCTCTGACGCCATCGTGCTCGGTCGCTCGGTCGCCCGGAGGCGACCCGTGTGGGGGTCACGCGGGGCGTACATTTAGCTGGAAAACGGGCCCAGTCAGTCGCTGGGGTTACACATAAGTAGAAGGGCGTAAGATACTTCCATGTTCTCTATAACTAAAATAGACTTGATGTATCTATATACATATATACGCTCTGCTATAATCTATGTGCCTTATCTTTATTTAGTTACCACACTCCCAAAGCAGTATACCCTATATATTAATCACGTATACTATATAATCAATCCGTAGTTCTATTTAAATACTGTACAGGCTAGGATATTACTGGAATATTCTCTAGATAAAAGAGTTACTATTTGGGGCATATACCCAGTAAAATTACTCTATAAACCAGAATTGCACATGACTACAATTTATTCTATTCCATATAAAAGACAGTACAGTATTTGTTGTAAGCCTATTGAATAGCTTTGATGTATACCCTATAAAAGCAATTTATGCTATGGGCATGCTGAGGCCTACAACAAAAAGCGATGAGTACTTTAATCTCCTTAAACTCCCTAGCAAAAACACTCTTTGGCTTGTTAATAAGTATTTGTTGTTCCCAATATCGAATACCCTGTAAAGTGTATATTTTCTTTTTTGCGGTTAGTATGTGTGTGTGTGTGTGTGTGTGTATAAATACCGATAAAATTTATGCTCTTTCTTTTGATTGCGGTCTCGGCTAGCATGCCCAGCCATATATTATCGGCAGCCAGGCGGAGGAAGCTGCTCGTGGGTGCATGCCCATTGCCTGGAGCTCGAAAGAATTGAAAATGTTCTGTTCGAAAATTGCGAGAGAGCCCAAAAGGCCAGGGCAGCGGCCAAATCGAACGTGTTTATATTCAACTTTAGGCGTTTTTTCGGCTATGCAGTCAGCCCTGGTTATTGTTCCATTTGAACAAATTCTGAAAAAGAAACAATACGAAAAAAAAAAACAAAAAATGTTAGAAAAAGTCCAAAATATAAGAACAATGTAAACAAAGCGCTCCGCTCATTTCAAATTACCCGATGATGAAGTCAATTGTTGTATACAAAAAAAAAAAAAAAAAAACGTGTTTGTTGTTGTTTTCCTTTTCGAAAGTTTCGTATCGTTTCGTTCCCAATACCCTGTAACCATAAAAATCTAGATAATTTGATCAAAGAATGTGCAAGATATATATACCATATTTGAAAGGGATGAGCAAAAGCACGATCTTTGATCCCGAACTTAAAGATCTCCGGAACCATTCGAACTAGAGTTTTGAAATTTGATTTGCAGCTGAGAAACAAGTCTTCGCCTCAATAGCTTAAAGCGCATATTAAGTATATATTGTTATGCTCCCTTGATTTTGATATAACCCAGATAACTCGGCAATTGACAGAGCTAGAGTTGGGAAATTTGGTATGCGAATGGCCGAAGGACTTTCAAACGTTAACGACAAATGTTTCATGTAGCACAGGTGAAAATTTCTCGAAAGCGCAGGGTATCTCAGCAGTCGGGCATGCACGCGCAAGCAGCGCACCGAGCACACTTGATGCTGTATTGTTGTATTTGTTAATTTCTTTGCTGGATGCTTGGCTATTTGGGCTAGTGTGGATATATAGAATTTAGTTTAGTACAAAAATCGGCGCAGGAACGAGCGCGTCATAGTTTGAAACGCCGCATTCCTTGGCTGCGCACACTCGATCCCAACCCAGCCCGCAACCCGCGACCAGTCACATATCGGCCACAAGACCAGAGCGTGGCGGAGCATGATTCACCAGTTGGATAGCCAGGCGCAGGATAGCCACATCCAGCTGCTCGGCGTGCCAGGCGCCGTGGCCCAGCCGCTGGCATTGGCCCGCAAGGCTGGCGGCGCCAACCGTAGCAGCAGCTTGGATCAGGAGAACGAGCTCTTCGAGGGCTACTCGGACGAGCTGCTGACATTCGCATGGATCGCATGCATTGTGTTCATCATTGTCGGTGTGCCCGGCAATCTGCTGACCATTGTGGCGCTGTCGCGCGGCAAACAGACGCGCAACTCGACGGCGATTTTCATCATAAATCTATCCTGCTCGGATCTGCTCTTTGGCTGCTTCAATCTGCCGCTGGCCGCGTCCACCTTCAAGGAGCGCGCCTGGACGCACAGCGATCTGTTGTGCCGCCTCTTTCCGCTGCTCCGCTATGGCCTGCTGGCCGTATCGCTGCTCTCCGTCTCGCTGATCACCATCAATCGGTACATCATCATTGCCCATCCGCGCCAGTATCCACGGTAGGTTTTTGGTTTCTCACCTCAGCCATGCCCCTTGATTCTACTCTCTCTCTCTCTCACTCTCTCTCGTTCCGCCCAAAACAGCATCTATCAGCGTCGATATTTGGCGCTCATGGTGGCGGGCACCTGGCTGGTCACGTTCTCGATCATGATACCGACGTGGCGCGGCGTTTGGGGCCGCTTTGGCCTGGACACGAGCATCGGCTCCTGTTCGATATTGCACGATAAGTACGATCGTTCGCCCAAGGAGTTCCTTTTCATAGCCGCCTTTATGCTGCCCTGCGTTTGCATTGTCATCTGCTATGCACGAATCTTTCTGCTGGTGCGCCAGGCGGCGATGCGGGCGGGTGCCAAGAGCTCCGAGCTGGCCATAACGCCGCCCATACAAACGCCCACGCAGACACAGAAGCCGCCGGTCGCCGACAAGCCAATGGACAAAAGCAAGGCCAAGAGCAAGGATAGACAGAGGGAGCAGGACAAGGATGAGGACTCCGGCACATCGCGTCCCTTTGTGGTCGCCGAGAGTCTGGCCTACATCGATGACAACGCCTCCTCCGAGAGTTTTCCCATCTCGTACAGCATCAAACAGGAGGTGCCCATCGATGCCAATGTCGTGCTGCAGGATAATAAACTCGCCAACAACAAACATTCGCCTTCTGGATCCCCTCCAGCAACGGGTCCAGCCACTGCCGATGCGACAGTCAACAAATCCCAGACCCAGCTGGAGCAGGGCCGCAACTCGTAAGTAGCCTACAACTATATTTAACATGTACAGCCAACTTACAACCAACTTGCAAATCGCAATTTGAAACCTAAGAGACAGACTTAAGATAGAGGGAAAAGGGCATCATGGCTTCGATGTCTCGTGAATCAACTCTCTCTTCAGAAATTCTACTCGAGTAGCCTGCAACAATATTAAGCTTTTACAGTCAACTTACAACCAACTTGCAAATCGTAATTTGAACAATTTGAGCTTTTGGCCAAAATCCAAGGGACTTAAGATGGAGACAAAAGGGTGTCTCGATGTCTCGTGGATATGAAACGCGTATAATACTTATTTTTGATCCCAAATGATCAACTCTCTCTGTTCAGAAATCCTACTCGAGTTAGACCTCATTGTAAAAATAAGAAAATCAAAGAACAAACAGTTCGATTTTTGGGAATTTTCTATGTCTCAAATGAAATGAATTCATTTTCGTACCAACTTTTGTAGCTTCGATAAAAAAAAAAAAATCACCCAATAGATTATTGGACTGCCTGGTATTATCACATGGGGGTCAAGTCGTATCTTTGGCTGATAAAAATATTGAAATTAACATTTTTCATTTAAACAAATTTGTAGACTCTCGGGAATTTGGCAAATATTTGTTTATTTGCGAGCTGTATAACCCATAATCTTACCCCCTCTCTCTCTCTCTCTCTCTCTCTCTCTCTCTCTCTCTCTCTCTCTCTCTCCCTCTCTCTCTCTCTCTCAGAAAGAACCCAATCACCACATCGCTGCGCACCTCGTTCACCCGGTTCAGTCCGCGCAAGTCGCACTATGTGTCCATGGGTAATACCTCGAACGCCTCGTCGATCTATCCGGGCCGGATGAGCGTCAAGGATCGGCGACTGCTCAAGATGATACTGGTGATATTCGTGTGGTTTGTCATCTGCTATCTGCCGATTACGGTGGCCAAGATCTGGAAGAGCGCCAACGATGTGCACGTCTTCAACATAATGGGCTATCTGCTGATCTATCTGACCACCTGCATCAATCCGCTGATCTATGTGCTGATGAGCTCCGAGTACAGGCGCGCCTACTGGAACCTGCTGCGCTGCCACCAGTCCGAGCAGCAGCAGCAGCAGCAGCGGGCCCTGAAGAAGCATCTCGAATCGAATCGGGCGCTCAAAACGTGATCCATGTGGGAGTCGAGACGCATCCCGAGTTCCGTCCCAGCAGTGACTATCCATATACATATATACATATATACTATGAAGAGAGGTTTTCCAGAAAAGGTGTGACCGTATATTAGAAAGGAATACATACTCATAAGCCCACACAAATCCATATCCGTATCCGTTTAAAAGCTTTCTTTTATATTGAGGCGTTCTAGAGTCCGTACATTGATATACATATATTGTAAAAGATATGACCGTATATTAAGTGGCCCAGAAATCCAGCTATGTACGCCCATTTAAACGCGTATTTAGTGTTATATAGTATGGGGCACAAAGCCCCGATGGCATATCACAAATCCACCTCCAGATCCGTAAAACTGTTATGCATCATAATATGGAAAGGTTATGTATTTAAATAATATAAGGTCACACCTTTCGATATTATATATAGGTATCAAGTGTCACGTATATCCATTTTTTCATTTCATACATAAATTTCCACAAAACATGATAAACCCCATACGGATATACCATATACATATATGATATATGGAAGATTTATATAGTTATCAGCTAGATAATTGTCTGGTTTACTTTGATATACATATCATATATGGGCTCCAAATCGATAGCTTTATATTGCCATATTCGGGATGCAGCTATGGATGTGGATATGGATAGGAATATCGAGTTCAAATCGTTGCCCACCTTCTTTTTTTTGTTTTATTCGTGTAACAAAGATCGATAAATTGATAAGTCGGAGCGTGTGATCGAAAAAGTATATTGCATTTTATACCAAATGACTTTTAATATCTGGTTTACATTTGAATTCCATGTTTAAGAACAATCGATGTTTTATTTATTTGCTTGCCGCTAATTATTGTACCAATACATATACCTATACACATATACATATACATATACATATACATATATATATATATATATATGCATATATATGCGTGGTATATATATATTTATATAATGTAAATCCTATGCCATCAATAAATGCTTCGAATAATTGATATATGTAGTTTTTGACGTTGTTTTCCTTCTTAGTTCGTTTTAACTTCTCATTTTTGGGAATTTAGAATCTTGCTTCTAGTACCAGAATATTTTTGGTATAGCTTATTGTATAATTATTATCAATATACATATTGTATATGCCAATATGTGTGTGTGTGTGTATGCGTACGAAACTTGGACTACTTAAGGCTAGTAACACAACTAAATGATCCAATAATCTGGTAATACCTATCGACAACGATAGTCGATAATCGATAAGTCGTTTCGAGTAATCGCTGAACTGCCAAATGGAACTAACGGATCTCTCTGCCTCTCTCTCTCACTAACGGTATTGTATATGTATATGTAAAGCCTATAAATGTGTGTGTGTATATCATATTATCGTATAATAGTATCGTATATTATATATATATACTATATATATTTATATATATATATATATATATGGTATTGTATGCATGTATATGAATAGAATTAATATAATAATTATTTTAGTTTGTTTTTTGTTTTTTAAATAATTATTAATAGATTTGTTAAATTTTAATTGCGAGCGTATTTAAAATGTTTCGCCCCCGGACACTCACACGGACTCCAGATGCTCGGATATCTCCAGTATGGGACTCTCGCTGAGCGGCTTGACCAGCGTCTGCCAGCTGGGCGTGAACAGGCTGAGCACCGGCGGCGTCGTTGTCTGGGCGCGATACTCGGCCTCGGCATGGCCATGGCCATGACCATGACCATGACCATGGACATTATGTCCGTGCCCATGCACCACATGGCTATTGAGCAGCGCCTGCGGCGGTGTCGCTGGTGGCGTTGCTGGCGTCGTTGACGGCGGTGGCGCCGAGCTGCATGCAACTCCAGCTCCAGCTCCAGCTCCAGCTCCAACTGCAGCTCCAGCTGCAGCTCCAGTTTCGCTCGCCGGCTGGCTGATGTAGGTTGTCTTCAGATTCATTTGGCTGAAGACGTGCGCGCCGGGCATGGTCAGCGAGTGTTGGAGACGCGGCGGACCGCTGCGCGGCCTATCCAGCATGGCCAGCTCGTACAGATCGTCGGCCAGCTGCTGTTCGGATGCGGCCGCCGGAGCCGGTGGCTGCGGCGGCGTTGCATGCACATGGCTATGATTGTAATGGACGTGCCCATGATGATGGCGACCGGCCAGCTGCGCCTCGAGGGCGTATTGCTTCTGGAACAGCTGACGCTTCTGCTGCAACAGGCGGTGCTGCAGCAGCTGTTGCTGCAGCGGCGGCTTCTGCATCGGCGACATGGCTCCCAGATGCTGATGATAGACGCCCGGCGGTGGCGGCGGCGGCTGATAACAGCCATGTCCATGCCCATGGCCATGGCCATGTGCCTGGCCACCATACAGATCGCCGGCTGCCTCCAGCAGCAGGGACGGCGGCGGAGGTGGCGGCGCATACGCAAGCTGCTGCTGCTGCTGTTGCTGCTGGTGATGATGATGATGATGGGGATGGTGGTGGTGGTTCTGGGTCTGGGTCTGCAGGTGGTGCAGCGTGTGGTGCGGCTTGATAGGCATTGCATAGAATTGACCGTGTGTAAATTGACAATTGGCCAGGCTAAGCTCCTCCAGCCCGAGATGAGCATGGCCATGGCCATGGGCGTGCGCGTGGCCAGGCATGGCATAGACAGCCGCCTCCTGCTGCAGCTGCTGTATCTCCAGCCAGCCGTGGCGCTTGGCCTGCTCGTAGCGATAGCTGCCATAGACGCGACTGGCGCCCAGCAGCGAGCTGGAGCTGAGCAGGCCCTGGGCCACCAGGCCGTCGCTGGCGCGGCGGCCCTCACGGAAATGGATGGGCGAACGCTTGTCCGCGAAGGGCGGCGGCGCCGGCGACTGGTTGGGTGGCGCCGGCGGCGGCGGTGGTGGCAGTGGTGGCGGATTCACTGCGCTGGGCATGTGGATGCACGAGTTGTGGCTGCTGTACAGTAAACGCTCCGATGCGTGCTCATGGGAAATGGCGGCTGCCGCTGCTGCAGCTGCCGCGGCAGCGGCCAGCATCGAGTTGCTCATGCAGGAGGGCAAACTGCCGGCAATGTCAGGCACGGAGGGCAGCACAAAGTCCAGGCTCTCATAGGCGCTGCAGTTGCTCTTGGAAGAGCCGCGGCTCAGGTTCTGGCTAAGGCTCTTCGAGTAGCTGCCGGCCAGTACGCCGCTGGAGCTGCTGCTGCTCGCATAGGAGCGTGTTCGTGTCGCCTGTACGCTGGTCAGATCCGTCGACGATTGGGAGCCCTCTTTGGCCACCTCGTTGCCCTGGTCCGTGTCGCAGCCCTCGTCCGTGCTGGAGCTGCCCTGGGCCAGCACCTTCTTCTCAAAAGTCTTTTTCTCACGCCTGCAGCAACAACAACTCTTCATTAGCTTCGAGCTCGGTTCGGAGTTACGGATCGGATCACTCACCCGTCTCCATTTGGCTTCGACTCCTGTCCAGATTCCTCCGAATTGCGGCCAGCATCGCTGGCGTTGCCATTGCTATTGCCATTTGTGGTTGGCGTCTTGCGCTTCGGTTTCTGCCTCGGGAAAGAGTCCAATTAGTAAATAATCTGAACATGGAGGACGTGCTGGCAAGTAAGTTAGCTTGCCGCATTCAAGTATTAATATATTCGGTTGAGGATTTGGAACTTACACAACTAGCATCTAGATTATATATGGATGGATTATATAACGTGACCATGGAGGACGTGCTCAATTGACGTATTGCAGTTGAAAACGATTTGGAGATATGTATTAAGTGGATGCTCATAAATGCTGGGCACAAAGGAAACCCATACATAAATGGAGGTCGTGGAGGGTATAATACAATGCGTGCCCAAATAAAGTCCCATTAGAGCTTCAGTTGGGAATGTGAGAAAAAAAATAGGAACAGGAATCCAGAAGGCCACTTAAACTGACCATGGAGGAGGTGCTGCCCATCACTCCCTGAATTTGGATAACTAATAACAGAATGCGTCTGGCTTTGTATGCAGTAAAGTACTTAAAGTGACCATGGAGCACATGCATATATATAGATGAGGTAGCGAGGATGATGTCGGGGTGAGAATATGCAACTAACATTTAAGGTAGAACAAGAACTGAACATGGAGGGCATATCGTGTACTCTTTGAATAACGAAGCAGGAATGGGCTTTGAATGCGATTTGAAGGATACGCCTCGAGGTTAAACATTAGGTGACTATGGAGGACGCATGCGATGATTAGCTGCCGCAGGGCATGCGCTGGATGCATGAATACAGCAATAAAGTGACCATGTCGTGGGTAGCTAAACATAAAGTGACCATGAGGAGGTCGTTTTTAAATACAATATATAATTAACATTTCTATCAAGGTGCGCGTCAACCATGGAGGACATGCTGGGCACATATAATAAGCTGGTCCGATTGTACACACCTCAATGGGCAGTGGACTCTCTTGCAGGGTCTGGAATAGTCGGTTCGCCTCGGCGGACATTTTGTAGCGAAAGCTCTGGTTGAGATTGGCGGTGGAATCAAAGCTATTCGAGCTGGACATCGGCTTTATTGTCTTGTTTTGTTCGGCAGTGGGCGTGGCAGCGCACGAATGTTCGATGGTCGCTGGCAGCTGGTCGTCCTCCTTCTTCGTATCGGAAATGGCCGTGGACTGCAAGAGATTGCAAGATTAGATTGGATTGGACTGGATTGTACCAAGAGCGGCATGGACTCACCTGCTGCAGCAGCTGGCGACAATCCTCGGTGCTTTGCTTGATGATATACTCGCTAATGGTCTGATGCAGCTGCTTGGGCGCCGGCGACGACAGATGCCCGACCGGATGGCCGGACTGCTCCAGCTGCTGGCTGGCATTCAGGAGCAGCTCGCGACACCGCAAATTGGCCAGCGAAGGCAACGGATGGCCGCTGCTATTATTGTCAATGCTGAGCGAGATGGCAACGGGTCGCTGGCCGGCGGCTATGGTGCGCGGCGAGCTCAGGCTCTGGTGGCTGATGCGCGTGGAGACGGCGCAGCTGTTGCCCGCCGACAATGGTGTATATCTAGTGGGCATGGGCATGCCCTGAACCGCGACCATGCCTTCGTCGCCGTTCAAGTAACGAGCGTGGGCATGAGCATGAGCATGGGCTTGGGCTTGGGCGTGGGCCTGCTGCTTGACCGCATAGTAGGGATCGGCAGTGGGACGCTCGCTCATCAAAACAGTCTGATGGCGGCTAAGTCTTTTGTGTGTCGGATCCTTGGCCAGGATCACGGTGGATATTGTCTTCGTTTGCTGATGCTGCTGCTGCTGCTGATGCAGCTGCAACAGTTGCTGCGTGGGCAGCTGCTCCAGCATGAGCGACTGCTTGCTGCTCTTGTAGAGCAGGCGGCTGGCGGCGCCGCTAGTTTCATTTGGCTTCGCCTGCTCCTTCTTGTGTGAGACGCGATCCTGCAGCAGCAAATAGATGGCGGCCACATGATCGTAGGTGTTCTTCTTAAGGCTGGCGCGCGTCTTATCTGGCGCAATGCCCACATACTCGGACATAATCCTCAATATATCCTCACTGGGCTCCAGCACCGCCTGCCGTTCCAAACTCAAATTATATTTGGCAATCAGCGCATGCTCCAGTAGCTCGGGGCACATCCAGCGATGCCGCTTGATCTGCTCGATGGTATAGCGACGCGTTGGCTCAAGCACCAGCATCCGGCGCATCAAATGCTCGCACTCCGAGCTCATGAAGAAGGGTATGCGAAATCGGCCCGACAGCACACGATCCCGCAGGCTCTGCAGCGTGGATCCATCAAAGGGCAGAGCACCGCAGACCAGTACATACAGCACCACACCCAGGGACTGCAAGTGATAAGGGGATTAGCCTGTGGAACGATTCCATGTGCATATTACCTTACCCAAATATCAATTTCGGGTCCAGTGTATTGTTTGCCCTCGAATACCTCGGGCGCGGCATATGGCGGGGAGCCGCACCAGGTGGCCAGCAGTTCGCCGGGCTTGAAATGATTGGAGAAACCAAAATCGGCAATTTTAATGTTCATGCTAAAGTCCAGCAGCAGATTCTCCGCCTTCAGATCACGGTGCACAATGCCCTTCTTGTGGCAATACTCCACGGCGGAAATGATTTGCCAGAATTTGAAGCGCGCCGCCGACTCCGACATGCGTCCATACTTGGCTATGTAATCTGGAAGCAAGAGTTGCCGTTTAAGTTTATTGAACGATGCCCCAAATTTCACTAGCTTACCAAAGATCTCGCCCTGGCTGGCATATTCGGAGACAATGTAAATCATGTTCTTAGTTTCCATCACCTAAAATGCAAATGATCAGAGGATTAGTTCTAGCTGTAGCCGGAGCTGGCGGACACACTACTCACCTGATAGAGCTTGATGATGTGCGGATGCTTGAGCTTCTTCATGATCTCCACCTCGCGATAGACCTTCTGCAGGTTTGTATGATCCAGCTGTGATTTGTCAATGATCTTGATGGCCACCTCGTTTTTGGTTATGCGATGCCGCGCCAGCTTCACCACGGCAAAATTGCCCTTGCCAATGGTCCGTTCGATATCGTAGAAGCCGACGCGCATCGGCTCCTTCAGCTTGAGCAGCTCCTTGGGACCGCTGCCGCCGCTGGCGAATAGCTTTTGCGCCAAGAGCACATCCTTGCAGCTGGCCAGCGCGTCTATGGAGGGCGTTGCCACCGCATCCATCACGCTGCGTGTACTGGCCAAAGCCGGCTCCGCATCGTGCGCCTTATCATTGGACGGCTCCGGGCCATTCGAATTTGTTGCTAGCGTCTCCACTTCACGGTCATGTCCATTGGCGAGGGGCGGTTCCGTGGCACTCGCCGCCGGCTCCTCCTTGCACGGCGTTGCCACTGCGCCCGTTGCTCCTCCTGGCTCCTTTGCCTTAGCCTCACATGCGCTCATTTTCCGACTTGGCCAGGCTGCGGCACGGGTTCAAACGTTGCAGCTGCGGCTGCTGTTCATGCTCCCGGCGCATGCAACTGGCACTGGCTGCGGCTGCGGCTGTGGCTTTGACTATGGCCACCCCTATAGACGCCTCAATGCGCGCTCCTCCATTGCAGCGCACGCTGCCTGCGACGACAATTGACAACAGCGAAAAAAATTAATAAAAAAAGAAAAAAATAAATAAAACGAAAACAAGTTCACAAATTTCTATACTCTGATAAGAGATTAGCTCACACGTACACGCACACGAGCACACATAGAGTACTCCTCTTTGTGTGTGTGTGCGTGCGTGTGAATGGGTGCGCGTGTGCGTGTGTGTGTGTGTGTGTGTTTTCGTATGCAGCATAGAAAAATCAATAAGCAGCCGTCGCGCGTCTCATAAATCTCTCCTTGGCTGGACGCCGCCTTCTCACGTGTAGCTATTACACATACACGGAGATTACGCGCACACACGCACACACATGCACACACATGCACATGCACGCGCACTCACACAGCTCTAATGAGCACACAAATTACCGTTAGTTTGCGCAAAGTATTTTGCAATTGTTTTTGGCTGTCAGCCTTCAAGTCGCGTTTTGTCTTATTTTTAGCTATGCTCTTCTTTTGACTTTTCGGCAAACACTTTGGCATGCCCCGCAACTTGTCCAGTTTCTCCCCCACCCCCGCGTCAACCAAACCAAGACGGAGACGTTGCCAACACAACCGACAACCGACAACCGACGACCAACAACCAGCGACACAACAAGGCAACGCGTTTCTGCCGTCGATCTGGCCCCCGGAAAGTGCAGAGCGGCCAGCGCAACCAAAGGAGAAAAAAAAAAAAACGACTAGCGTGCTTTAAGGGTTGCCAAAGTTTCGCAATGCGGCTGCGACCGCGGCTGCGACCGCCGCTGCCCGCCACGTCTGGCAACCCAGCGGGGCCAACAGGCATGCGCATGCGCCTCATTCGACCCCAAACAAAACGTTTTGTTGTCCTGTGGGGAAGTCCATTCAAATCATGGCGCCTTTATCGCTTGCCATTTATCAGTTAAGCTTTGGAAAGTAAACAACTTTTTGGTCTTTACGCTCTTTAAAGCCATCAATAGATCGTATTCAGTAAAATATATACATCTAAATACATATTCATTTTTTAATGGCATTTCAAATGGTATAAAAAGAATAAAGTTAATGTGCAATGAATATAGTTTATATTTAATACGATTTCAACAGATTATAATTGAGGCGGCAAACGGAAAATATGACATTTAGACAAAAAGTGTTCAGTAAAAAATATACATATATGTATGTATATTAATGCATATATTTTAAATAGAACTCGGAGTACTTTTAGTTTTTTGAAAGGAATGAGAGATACGTTTAAACAAACTGCTAAACTTGACAGCTTTTGGGTGGGGAACAAAAAAGAAAAAAAAACACATTTTATGCAGTACTTGGTACATTCGTGGAACATGTCCATTAGCTCCATACAAAATACACGTTAGCTATGTGCACAAATTGGCTTATAATCAAAATTGCATTACATTTTATGGAACAGGTGTCAAATAATAATTATAATTATAATAATAATAATAATAATAATCATAATAATAATGTTTTGTACAGTGGAACAAGTGCATGCTGCCTGGCGGAAACACACATATTTTACAACAAACAAACATTTCAAGTGTGAACATCTTTCTCTGTCTCTCTTGCTGTGCATACAGCTCTCTCTCTCTCTCTGTCTCTCTCTCTCTCTCTCTCTCTGTTCGTCTGTCTATCTCTTTCCTTGCATGCTGTCTCGCTTTGCAGAGCATTGCCCTGGTCATTTTTACGGCTGAATGTCAGCTGAGGGCAAACGCAAAATGCAAGCTTTGAAAACAGAATTCGGCTAGTTGATTGTGCCATGCGCTGTTCCCTTATTCAGATTATATAAATATATATATATACAAATGTATATATATATATCTAGTATTTATAATAGTTATATACATAGACCGATGTACAGACAAAACTCGACACTATACGAAACGCATTAAAAGCTTAATAAATAGGCTAAAACGAGCTGGACAGGTGCCCGGCAACCAACCAAAATCTGAGCTGCCTTCAGTTTGGAGCACCTTGTGGCTTCCAGTTGTCGCTTGCCGAGCGACGCGATTTTCGCCTTGGTCTGGTAATTGTATTAAATTCAGTTTTGATTTTGTAACTTCATTTCTTCGGCAGCAGCTCCGCGGCAACGCCGGCTGGCGTGGCAGCAGTAGCAGCATTGAAGGCATCGCTGGCGTCTGGAGTGTTGGTGTTCTCACCGTTTCCGCCGTAGCAGCGCCGCTTGAAATCGCTCAACAAATCCGGACGCTGCTGCAGGCCGTGCTGCGCATCAATGTTTGACGATTGCGTTGTATTTCTGTGCGCAAGAGATTGTTTGCAGCTTAGTTTGTGTGCTTTGTTGTGGGCGGAGGTGGTTGCTAATCCACGATTTCACTTACCTTGTCTTGGTTAGCACCGTGCAGCCGTTCTCCACAAGCATGTTGAGGGAGTAGAGCGTGGCCAGATTGAGCAGGCTATCCTGCTCGTAGATCTCAATGTCGGGCAAACGGATTTGGGTCTGGCGGGAATCCTGCAGAAAGCGTGCGAGGCGTTCGTTAACGCTTAGCTTAATGCTGAAACCTGGACGATCGCCATTGATGCGCCGGCAGCCGGCGCGTATTTCGCGCACCTCCTGTATCTGCATGGGCGGCGATGACGACAGGAATGGATTTGATGTCTCGCCGGACATTTCGCTTTCGATCTGCTTTAGAGCCGGCATGCCGTTCATGCTGGTCTCCGTGTCCAGGCAGATGTTGACGCCAATGAAGCCAACGCTGCGATTGCCACGATTGGCGCCGCCGCCACAGATCTCAATCGGTTCCGAGCTGGCGGCCGGCTGGAAGCGTGTCAAATCCTGCAAAGCATCCGGTAGGGGAGGGGATTGCGAGGTGCCGCCGCCGCCACCGCCACCACCGTAGCTGTCAGCAAAAGTCAATGTCGCTGTCGCCTCCGTGCCGGACATGAGGGTATCATCCTCGCCAATGGTATCATCGGAGCGTATTTGGGGCAGCAGCGATTTCTTGGTCAGCTTGCGCTTGGGATCATATTTGGCGCCGGGACCAAACTCATTGCCGGGCCAATCGGTTAGCTCGTCGTCACCCTCGCGATCTGTATCGTGCAGCCGATGGCCATCCTCGCTGTCCGAGGAGGAGCTCAGCGAACTGGAGCTAAGAAAGTCATATAGCTCGGTGCAGTCCATCGACTGCACCTGCAGCGGCTGCGGTGTTTGGCAAAAGCGGCGTCTGCGATGCGCCTTCGTGGAGCCGCCGCCATGCATATGACCATAATGCGATTTCTGGCGATGGGCATGATAGTCCGCGACAGCGCAGTCCAAAGACAGCTGCAGCGGCAGCTTATCCGATGTATTCAACAGCGTCTCAATATCGCTGACGGGCACAAGCGTTTCCATGCTGAAGTCACCAAGGCCAGCGGCGCCAGCTGCACTCTTAACCAGCTCCACATGAACATTGGCTGCTGCCGTTTGTGGCTGTGCTTCCGCCTGCACGTGCTCCAGACCCTCCTCTTCCATGTTCGATGTGTTGTCAGTCTTTTGTGCTTGTTGCGTATCCGTTTGGGTTTGCGCAATGCGATTTATCTTGGAGAGCAGCCCCTTATTGAGGGGCAGCAGACGATCGCTGTGCGGCTTCGATGTGGATGAATAGCTGCGGGGCCGCATGCGATGGTACTCCTCGATGTGCGTGTAGCGCGGCATGCTCGAAGAATGCAATTTACTGGAGCCCCCGCCGCCGCCACCGCTGCAGCCCCCGCCAACAGGAACGCCAACCTCCTGATCATGCTCGTGATAGCGATCACGATTAGACCGTTTGCGTTTACCGCAAAAAAACAAATTCGAACGATTGCCGCTGTCCATCTTCAGCACACGTTTTCGTACAGTGCCCGTGCCGGTCATGTTACCGGCACAGCCGCTCAGCATGCCCGGATGCAGTGGCGACTCCGTAAAGCTGTGTGGCGACACAGCCAGATTGCAATCCTTGCTGAACTCAAACTCCATTGACATGCGTTTGATCTTTCGTTTCCGACGCGAGTTCGGCTTGTAGAACCTAAAAACGAAGCGTATTAGAGTTGCCTCTGACTACGGGACGTGTCTACTCACCGAGCTGGACTAAAATTGGTCTCGTTCAACGAGTCCGACTCGAGGGCGCCCATGCCCATGCGAACAGCTGCGGCTGCATTGAGCATCTTGCCGGGCAGACGCAGCGGCAGCATTGCCTCGGCCTTGTCATCCGAATCGCTCGCAGGCAGCATCATATCGTTGTGTGTGTGTTGTGTATCTAGTCCATCGATGTTTGCATTGGTATTCGGGTGGTGGCCGTGTCCATGTCCGTGCGCATTATTCATGGTGTCTGTGGGGCTGCTCGACGAATCTTCGGTTGGTTGCGGCGCACAAGCTGCAGGTGAAGTGCAGTGAAGTGGAAGCAAAGTGGTTTTCATGCTGTCAATTTGCCCACCAGCACTGTGGGAGGGGGGCGTGCTGAATATGGCCAATATCTTGGCTCAAATACTTACGCAAATTACCCGTTGATCGAGTTCTTCGACGCGAGCCCCACCTACCAACGCCGCACGCCCTGTCCATGAGCGACGTCTCCTCCAGGGCGAGGGTCAAGTCGTGCGAGAACTGATCCATTTGCACCAGCACACCCGAATTTCAATTGCGTTTCATTAAACTATTGCGTGTGCGTTCGCAAAAAATTTATACAAAAAAAAAAACGAATCTAAAGGTAAGCCTCAACAATTGGCAGCAGTTCACTTCGATAACAATATCGATTTTTACCATTTATCGACAGTATTTTATGTGGATTTCTCTGCTCTCCCTGTTAACTCAAGGCTGGTCACTTTACGACCTATGGTGAAAGCAAAATCGGTTAAACTCGGAGTTAACTGACAAAATATTTAAATTTTTTCTATGGTGTTCATATTGAATACTTTTCAGTCAGCTTAACTTTGATGCACGTCCAACATACCAAACGAATATTATGCATTTATATCTATATAATATTTATAGATAAATATTTCTGATATTTTAGTGACATATTTCTTGACACAATTCTGTTATGTTTTTAATTTAATTCGGAAAAATGATTTTAAATGAGATCTACTGTTAATAATTTTAGTAAACCAAATCAAAAATATGATATACATTTGCAGTAAGGTGCAGTAAGGTGTATGTATAAAAATTGTCGGAGATGGCTTTACGAATAACCACACTGCGGTTATGTGCAATTAGACAAACCTTTATTTTTAGATCAGTACAATTTAAGTACTTTTAAAGTTAAAAGTCAATCTTCTGAGCCATTTGTTATTGCCTAAGTTCAATTTCGATGCAGACCGATTTGAAGTTATCGATTAATTGTTTTTCAGTGTTGTGCGTTCGGAGTAAATGATGGTATCGTTGATAGTTTTAGTATTTTTGTATTGTCTTTTGTCTTTTGTAATGTTTAATGACGTTGGTCACATTGAGCATTGACACAGTGAAATGCAGAAGCTCATGCTCGAAAATAAAATTTTTTCTTTAAAATTTGCGCTTCAATTTGATTGATTTGACGTAAATTTCGTCGCACACTTAAACTCGACACGCAACAAGTTCCAGCTGCGACAACAGTTTGCATACGCAGCAGCCGCAACTAAGGGTTTTGATTCTGCCGGTTGCCACAAAAAAAAAGAAATAAGGAAAAAAAGCCGCTTTTTTTTTATTGCTGTGCGACGTGCTGCTAATTGGGTTTGTTGCAGTTGTTGCAATTTGTTGGAGGTGCTTTAAAAATGAGTCGCCGACGTGCACACGATACCGAAGATGAGAGTTATGGTGAGCTAGGTGTTAATTTTCATATAAAATAATTAATCATTTTTTGACCATTTAATGTGCCGCAGACCACAGACGCAACAAGCGCCGCCGCGTCTCAGAGAACCAGGAGATTGAGGATCGTTTGGAGTCCTTGATATTGCGCGTGGGCGAGCGCAGCACCTCGTCGGTGGAGTCGAATCTCGAGGGTCTTGTCTCAGTGCTGGAAGCCGATCTGGGCACATTCCGTTTGAAGATCTTGCGCATTCTGTCCGACTGTGCGGTGCGCATGCCCGAAAAATGTACCGTCTACACGACCCTGGTGGGTCTGCTCAATGCCAAGAACTATAAATTCGGTGGCGAGTTCGTCGATTACATGGTGAAAACGTTTAAGGAGTCGCTGAAACTATGCCGCTGGGATGCGGCACGCTACTCGCTACGCTTTCTGGCCGATCTGGTCAACTGTCACGTCATCTCGGCCACAAGTCTGCTGCAGCTGCTCGACACAATAATCGATGTATCCAACGAGGACACTGTGCCGCAAGTGCGACGCGATTGGTTTGTGTTTGCGGTGCTCTCCACGCTGCCGTGGGTGGGGCGTGATCTGTATGAGAAGAAGGAGTCGGCACTGGAGTCGCTGCTGCTGCGCATTGAGGTGTATTTAAATAAGCGCTCGAAGAAGCATCATAATGCGCTGCGTGTCTGGTCATCGGATGCGCCACATCCGCAGGAGGAGTATCTGGACTGCCTGTGGGCACAGATACGCAAGCTGCGCCAGGATAACTGGGCCGAGAAGCATATACCGCGTCCGTACCTTGTCTTTGACGCCATTCTGTGCGAGGCACTGCAGCACAATTTGCCACAGATTACGCCGCCGCCACACCATGACGCCATTGAGTATCCCATGCCGTGGGTTGTCTACCGCATGTTCGACTACACCGATTGCCCTGATGGACCGAACCTGCCGGGTGCCCATTCGATCGAGCGTTTTCTCATCGAGGAACATCTGCATCACATCATTGAGACGCATCATCATGAGCGCAAAGATTGCGCTGCACAGCTGCTGAACTTTCCGTTCAAGCACAAGATACCCTTAGAGTACTGCATCGTCGAGGTAATCTTTGCAGAGCTCTTTCACATGCCCACGCCTCGCTATCTGGACATTTGCTATGGCTCCATACTAATCGAGCTGTGCAAACTGCAGCCGGGCACATTGCCCCAGGTGCTCGCCCAGGCAACTGAGATACTGTTCATGCGCATCGACTCGATGAACACCTCGTGCTTCGATCGCTTCGTCAACTGGTTTAGCTACCATTTGAGCAACTTTAAGTTCACCTGGTCCTGGGACGAATGGGACAGCTGTCTGCTGCTCGATGCCGAGCATCCGCGTCCCAAGTTCATACAGGAGGTGCTCCAGAAGTGTCTACGGTACGATATGCCCCAAATCCTAGTTTACTAGTTTACTCAAATAAAACTCCTCTCTATCACAGACTGTCCTATCATCAGCGCATCACCGAAATGATGCCCACAACGTATGCGAAACTGATTCCGGTTATGCCCGTGCCTAACTACAAGTACACCAGCGAGGAGGCTGGTGAGTACCAAATACCAATATATTCTCTAGCTTCTGCTGCAAGCTAGTTGTTAATTTGAATCAAATCATATTTATTCGAATGCTACAAATTCTACAAAATACTTAACATGAAAATAACTGAAAACTCTCACGATTTGCTCAGCTCCTCCCCCTTCTCCTTCTGCTTCTGCTCCTGCTTCGTTTTCAGTTTATTTCCCTTTTTTTTTTGTTACGCTTAAGTTTAGGATTAGTCAATTGCATTTTTGGGGCATTTAGCTGTGCTTCACCTCGTTCTCATCGTCGTCCACAATAATGGGTATCTCCTCGCCGTTCTCGCCCACCTTGATGCTGACGGATTTGCTAACCGATTTCTGGGTGAGCACCTCGATGATTTCACCCGCCGGCAATGCCGAGCTGTTGACAGCAGGCGAAGATGTTGTTGTTGTTGACGTCGGTGATGTTGTTATTGTTGTTGTTGATGTCGTTGTTGTCGGTGCTGTCGTGGGCACAAATGCCACTTTGGACTCGTGGCGATGACTGCTCTTGGCGCGGCTGTCCATGCTGGTGGCATTCTCCTTGCGGCGCTGCTTCCACTTGGCTATTGCCGGCTGCTCCGTGGTTGTTGTTGTTGTTGTTGTCGATCTGCCTGCGGTGATGCGCGGCGTTGTCCGATAGCGACTTAAAGCGCGCAGCGGCGTAATGCTGGTCGAGGTGGACACAAAGCTTGCTCGGCTTGTGGCAGCTGCTCTCGGTGGTGCCATTGAAGTGCTTGTTGTTGTTGATGTTGTTGTTGCTGCCGTTGTTGTTGTTGTTGTTGTTGCTGCTGCTGTTGTTGTTGTTGTTGCAGTTGCGCTTTCTGTGCTTGTGAAGGACATTGGTGCTGCTGTGGTGGCCAGTTTGTGTTGTTTTTGACTGCCAGCAGGTCGCTGTTCGGGCTGTATGCTGGGCAGCTCTGCCGTCTCCTCGTCCTCCTCCCCGTCCTCCTGCTGCTCGCTTGAAGTGCCGCGCTCCAACTGCCCTGGATGATGCTGCTGCTGCTGCTCCTGCGGCCGCAGTGGCTCATCGGATTCATAGCTGTGCGGCGACTCGAGCTGCAGGACATCGACCGGATGCTGATGCACATAAAGCGGATCCGGCTCAGAGTAGCGATAGACGGTCTCCTCCAGCGGCTCGCTCTGCACAAATGACTTTTGCTCCTCCTCAGCATCTGCCGCGGCGCCGGCATAGATCAACAGCGGTGTCAGCTTGGACGTGTCGTGCTTGGATGCCTGCTCGTAACCTGCTTAAACACATTAAAGATCCAAACCAAGATTACAATGTCATAATGAAAGAATCTTGGGCAGATGTGAATCCTATAGAAACTGTCTCTCATAGAGGGACTGCTCTGACTAAACTGTTTGTCCTGACTGACCGATTGATTGACAGACTGATCGACTGATTGACTGCTTGCTTGGAATGCGAACTAGGTTGATCCTTAATCAGAATCTTTAATCTGAAATCAGGCGCACTTTCAGCCCTATATTTCTCATATCTCTATACAAAAAACTGTTTGTCCTGACTGACTGACTGATTGATTGATGATCAACGCACAGCCCGAACCATAAGAGCTAGGAGCTGACATTTTCACTGTAGTTACCCTTTATACCCTAGATAGTAGTAGTAGGAAGCTGGAGGATTGCATCGCCAGCAGCAGCTGGGCTTGGGTTATCTCCTAGTCAGGAGCACTCCGCTTGTTAGAGCTCATACAAACTATATTCGTGTGCTCATCTGTTGCCATTAGGAGCTCACCTGTATAGAGTTGTGGATGCTGTTCCTGATCCTGATGCTCATCATCGCCAGGCTCCAGGGACTCCGCAGAAGCTGGTTCGCGGTTTGTCGGCAATTGCAGCTCACGATGCGACTCATAATAATGTTCTGGATAATTATGCCTATAGGGCGGCCTTGTTGGTGGCGCTGGGGTGGACAGTTCTGTCACGTAAGTGGGTGGACGATAGCCCAGCTCAGCATGGTTGCCGGCGCCGCCGCCGCCATCAACCAGGCCATTGGGCGTCATGTAGAAGTGATGATGGAAATGATGGGTGACTGCCGGATTGGCTGGCACGGAAGCGGCATTAGCGGGACCAGCGCCAGAGCCAGCGCCGGCGCCCAGTTCGTTGGGCAAGGGTAAGGCCTCCGGGGGAGCGGGCAGCTCCAGACGTGGACCAAACTTGACCGGATAGCCGCCGGGTCGAAATGTTGTGGCCGGTATGAAGTTGGGCCGCAAGCCCAGATTGTAGAGGCCCGGATACTGTTCGATCTTGGGCGTACCCTTGGGTATGCCCTGCTTTAGATACTCACCAATGTTGAGATTGGGCGGCAGCAGCGGCGGCAACGGTGGCGGCGGCGGCGGTGGCGCCTGAAAGATGCCATGCATAAATGTCGCCTGCGGTTGTCGGTCCTGACGTCGCTGGGCGAGCTCCTGTTCACGCTTCTGCTCATAGAGCTGCCGGCCAAAGCTCTGCGGATAGTCGGACTCCTTCTGGATGTAGCTCTGCGGCGGCCAGCCAATGCTTGCCGCCAGCGGCGACACGCTGAACTTCAGCTCGTAATGGAAGCGTTGGGGCAAACTCTGGCCAATGCCGCCATCCCGATGCCGGATGCGCTGCACCCGCCACAGGGCGCGTGTCTGGATGCCCGCCGTTGGCGTCTGTTGGGCATCCGTGTTGCCCTCGACAAACCGATAGCTGCCATTGGCCGAGAACTGCTCCAGCCGACCGCTGGCCAGCGTCACAATATCCCCAAAGCGGGCTGGGCCCAGCTGCGTCTGGGCAACGGTCAGCGGCATGTACGGCGTCTGCAGAAAGTTGTGATAATCATGCAGCTGGCTGCCGCCGCCGCACGCAGGCGCTTTAGTGTCATCCATATAGCTGGCCAGGACAACCTACCTACCTGAGATTGCCAGCGGCGGCGCCGACTGCGGCGTCCGTGAACAGCGTCACATAGGTCACATGCTTCAGGGTGCGCTCCCAGCTGCGCACCACAGCCTCCGTTGGCTGCTCCTCGTAGTAGATACGCTTGCCGCTCGATTGCAGCGACTGCTTGGGCGTCAGCACCAGATCCCGTCCAGCGCCCACAATGGCCGACATCGGCGCCAGCTGCTGCAATTTACCAGAGCGGCTATCAGTATCAACTGGACCAATGCTTGAGTACTCTAAAACGGATCCCGCTTAGCCTGATGCTGCTGCTGCTGCTGCTGCTGAGACCTGAGCCAATCTGTGCAATCGGACCAAACTATTCGCCTAGAGACGGAAAAGGCGAGGCAGCTGGACAGCTGGACCTCTCTCTCTCTCTCTCGGTTTATCACAAAGGCTTCCTATAGAGTATTCCAGACTGACTGCAAGTATCTACAGCAGCTAAAGCTTGTGGAAGATACAGCCTACAGACTTTGTAAGCCAGAAAGCCAAAACAGAATCAAGGCACACTCTGGTTAACTGTCTGTGGGCTAAGACGCGGAATAAGCTGGTGGTATGTCCAGACTGAAAGATGGCGTGTGTAGCCTACCCTATGCCCCCAGTGACAGGCTTGTGCAGCATCTGTCTCGGGTACGGCAAGAGCAGGGCATAAACCTCTTCTGCTGTCAAGCCAGTCAGGCCAAGCTCAACATGGGCTGGCTTTGGTGGTAGACCAAGCCGTGGATTTGGTTGGCTGTTTGTAGCCGAAGTTGTCTTTCCAGCTTAGTCCAGTTCCCATGTGGGACTCTCCTAGACCAGAGGTCCTACTGGCAACATCTTAGGTTTAAAGAAGCTACTATCCATGTCATCCACTCGGGTCACAGAGCAACAGTTGGGACGCGGGTTTGACTTGACTTGGCTTGACTTCTGCACCACTTACGATTGCCAAGAATAGTATGCACAGCAGGCAAAATGTTTGCCACATTTTCACATTAAAAAAAAATCACGAACAAAAAAATAGATAACTTGAATCGAAAACACAAATGAATCCGTTGACAGCTCGTTTTTTGGCCAATTCTTTGGACGTTTGTGCCGCGCGCGCGCTTCAGCTTGACTGAAAGGCGTTCGCGACGTGCGCACCGCTAATAACAAAAACCCAACGACAGATGGGTAAACCACCAAATGCCGCCGCCGCCGACGCCGCTGCTGCCGCCGTTGGCTCTGGCTCCGTCTGCTGCTTTCGTTGGAGCAGCCAAGCGGCGCATCGCCAGCGGCGGCAGTTTCGCAATCTTTGGCAACGGCCGCGTTTCTAACAGCAGCAACAGCAGCAGGTGGTGCGGGTGGTGCGGATGGTTGCGCGGCCGACGCGCTTTTATGCAACACTTGCGGATGTTTAGACCCGCTTCAAGCAGAAAGCCCCCCCCCATCACCACACAAAAATCCAACCCTACCCAACCCAAGCTAACTGAGACGACCCCGCCTACCCACTGAGCTGAGCTGGCGAAACGCTTTTTGGCAAGTCGCGCAGCACTCCGACCCACTCCAACCGACTCCGACCGACTCCGACCCGCTCCAACCGACTCCGCACCGCTTGAGATTCGCTGTCAGATATGCTGCTCGCTTCGCTGAAGTTCAATAGTGGAACTGGCCAGCATCAGATGCGATTCCATCCGATTTTGTCGTTCTCATTGCGTTTCAGTTCACCTTGTCTCGGGTTCTCTATTTTGATTTTGTAGAGGCTAAAGATCACATAATTGATAGCGCAAGTCTGGGCTGCGAGTGCAGAGCTTAGACTTAAGGGAGAAACGCGCTAGAAAGCTGCGCAAATCGAGGCAAGACACACGAGAAAGTATTACTTAGGGGAAAAGGCAAGAGTCAAAAAGAGATTAACCACAGATAGAGCCCGAACTGGGCAGAGTAAAGATTAATACTTGTGCATAGAGGCACGACCCATAAACAGTTTCAATTGAAAGCACAAAGATGAGGCTCCAACTCATAACTGAGACGAAGATCAAAATAATCAAATAAATTGCTGCATCCATTTTGGGACAACAAAAGTGAGGTCTACTTAAACTACAAGCTGAATGTAAAGTATGCTAGCCTAAGGACCTATAACCTTCGAGATAAGCTTGAAAAACCAACGCCAAAGATCGATATTTATCGACTGCGGGAAAACGAGACAAGTTATCGACAGCTTCACACACATATGATCTGCGTATACAATATGACAATGCATGTCAAAACCAAGCTCTCCAGCTACCATCCATATGCGAGTTAATACTTTAAAGGGCAAAAAGACTGCAAATCGATAATTATCGATATCTTGATAAGCCTGCTGAGCAAGATTATTTGAATGGGACGGGACCTGCTGTCTGTTATATGCATCTCATGCTGCCCTTTTTATAATATGGTAAACAGCCTAAAGCAACTCATAACTATTTTTTATGGGGCTGTCAAGAGTCAACTCTGGGGCCTTGCCTAGATGCTGTGCTGCTTCTCAAGACTGTCATAAAAGTATTACACTTACAGCTCGTTCCTCCTCCGCCCAAATCCAGCTAAATATACGAAACACACACAGCTGGCTCATGGACATGCAAATTGTGCGTTTTTGCGCTTTCGCTGTGTGTTTCGCATTCGTAAACGTTGCAGCTGGAAATTAACTCGTGTCGTATCACGCGCTCATCGCTAATTGCGCCACTTTAGCATTGACAGCCACTTTGGCAGACCGCAGAGAGCGGAAGAAGAGCAGCTGCAGCCCCAAAGCTGGACACGTTGCGCTCGATGGAGCAGCGCCCTGATCTTTTCAGCGCCATGCCCTGCCTTGGACATGCCCAATTTGAGCTGAAAACCAAAGATCCATGAAAATATACATATTTTGGCATCAAGTCAAACCAAATGCTAATTAGAGAGCGAAAGAAGAGGCGAATACCCTATAATATAGATATAGATATAGATATAGATATAGATATAGATATAGATATAGATATAGATATAGATATAGATATAGATATAGATATAGATATAGATATAGATATATAGATATAGATATAGATATAGATATAGATATAGATATAGATATAGATATAGATATAGATATAGATATAGATATAGATATAGATATAGATATAGATATAGATATAGATATAGATATAGATATAGATATAGATATAGATATAGATATAGATATAGATATAGATATAGATATAGATATAGATATAGATATAGATATAGATATAGATATAGATATAGATATAGATATAGATATAGATATAGATATAGATATAGATACAGATACGCATGTTGAGAAGGAAGCTAGACAGTTTGTAATAACAGCTAGACGCTGGGCTTAGGGTATCTCCTAGTCGTGCACGCCCGTCTAGAGCGTTCTTAGCTGTTTCTATTAGCTGTTGGCGCGATTCATTCAGCAGATATTCAGCCAACATTCCAAGCTGCTGCTGCTGCTTCTGTGTGAACTTTGGTGGCTGATCTTGACACGCTCCATTGTCTGGACAATGGCATTCTTGAGCTTTGTTTGGCTTGGGGCTGTCCGATGGCCTCACCGTGCTTGGCAACTGGGTCGCGCTGCAGTTCCGCATTTGGCTTGCCAAATGGACGCATTAATTCGTTTAAATTCAGTCTGTTCCCCCTCCCTCCTGCTTGCCCAACTCTGCTCCTCTCTTGAGCTGAACGCGCATTTCATTGACATAATCGACTCGAAAGTGCCAATAAATTGCATGTAATGGCTGCTGTCAGGCGGAGTCGCGATTACTGTCTGGGCAGTGGGCAGGGGGCGGAGGGCGGAGGGCGGGCGATGTAGTCATCATTAGTAACGCACCAGGCGGCAGCAGTGGCAGGCGCTGGGCCTGTTGCCGCTTGGTTCCACGCGGCGGCGCACCAAACGCAGTTGCAACTGGCGCAAGCGAAAGTGTCAACTGTGGCAGCAGCTAACCCGCTCCAGGTCCCCCTCCCCTCCCCCATCTGTACCCTGCACGTAATAAGCATTTAATTATCTTGCATTCAAAGAAATAATTTCCGTTTCTTTCTCGCCGCAGCCAATCTGCCCGGCACTACGGTCGCACTGCAGCTGGTCGGCGCCATACGGCAGAAATGCACGCCGGAGGAGGTGGTCAACATACTGAAGGAGATACCCAGCAGCGGTTACAGCGGCGAGGAGATGTCCGATGGCAGTTTTAATGCGTTGAAAATCGATGTCTTTGTCCAGACGCTGCTCAATTTGGGCTCGAAATCGTTTTCGCACAGCTTTGCGGCCATATCGAAATTTCATGTGGTATTCCGTGCGTTGGCCGAAACGGAGGAGGCACAAATCTGTATATTGCATAACATCTTTGAGCTGTGGTCATCGCACCAGCAGATGATGGTGGTGCTCATCGATAAGCTGCTCAAGCTGCAAATTGTCGACTGCTCGGCGGTGGCCACATGGATATTCTCCAAGGAGATGACCGGCGAATTTACCAAAATGTATCTCTGGGAGATATTGCATCTGACCATCAAGAAGATGAACAAGCACGTCATTAAGCTGGGTGAGTAAATGCTGAAGCAAATCGATTCATCGATTCATCCCACTAAGCGCCCATATTTCTGTAATCCCTGACAGATACCGAGCTGGACAATGCCAAGGAAAAGCTGTCCAAGGCGGATTCATCGTCCAGCGACACGGATGAGGATACGCCGCACAAGCGCAAGAAGCCCATTACGCATGCCGATAAGCCATCCGAGGAGGTAGGTTCATTCAGTTCTCGTTTCCCTTTCAAGCCATTCATCCTCATCCGCATCCATTCACAGGTCGTTGAGCGCATGGAGGAGAAACTGGAGGCAGCCAATGTCAATCAGAAGCGTCTGTTTCTTATTGTCTTTCAGCGCTTCATTATGATACTATCCGAGCATTTGCTGCGCTCGGACACAGATGGACGCGATCCGGACACAGACTGGTATCGCTGGACCATTGGCCGCCTGCAGCAGGTGTTCCTCATGGTAAATCGAGCACACACGCAACACAGCCATATATATATATATATTCGTTCCTAATCCTTGCAACTCTTTCACCAACAGCATCACGAACAGGTGCAGAAATATAGCAGCACGCTGGAAACGCTGCTCTTCACATCCGATCTGGACTCACACATACTAGAGGTCTTCCAGCAGTTTGTCGCACTGCGCGCCTAACAGAATCGAACAACAACAAAAGCTGGCTGCCACTTGAACTGTGTCCAGACGCGACTCTGGACCCGCTGCGGCGGTATGGAGCCGCCAAAACAGCTGCGCTTCGGGCAGTCATTTAGTTCTGTTTTAGGATTTAGTTTTTTTTATACAAATATGCATACAATTGTAATTTTATGATATGTGGGCTACAGCAAAAAGCCGCCTACATCAATTTAATCACAAGTCGCACAACACACACACACACACACACACACACACATACAAGATCTTAATAAAATGACAAATTTTGTAATTTGTAATACAACAACAAAATGCATGAATTAAAGATATGCAAATTCAAAGCTACACATTTAAAAATTGTAATTTTTTATACGGGTCGCTGACATAATACCCTAGCAAACAAATCAGTATGGTTCAAAAAATATATTACAAGTTATTTTTTGTTAATAATTTACAGGAATTTGTTCAATAAAAAAATGGTTGAAATGGTTTTATTAGCACATGCTTGCAGTTTAGAACGCACTGAGGCGCTGCTTTCTGCACATCACAGTTTGAGTGCAGCTGTGCACAGGCTGCGCTTGTCATTGAGGTTTGAGGTTAACTGTGACCAAGCTGCAGCATATGAGGTTTTATGTTCACTGTGCACAGGGTTGTGCTAGCCAAAACAGTTGTAGTAGCACTGTGTCTGAGAAGCTCAGCACACATTGTGGAACATAAAAAAAGTGCAGCATACGTTTAGGCTGGCGGGAAATTTAAAATATCCGAACTTCTGATAAGTAAGCTTGAAATTTTATTCGCACTCAGATCCTGGAATATGTATATATATATATATATATATAGTACATGTATATATAGTATATTGTATGTTTATATTTTATGAAAATATATTTTCTGCGCTCAGCGCTGCGGCTTCACTTTAGCCCATTTTTTTTGGCACCGGTTTCTGTTTTGTTTTCGTTTTGTTTTTTTTTTTTTTTTTTGTAGGAATCAGGTAAACAGCTGCTTGGATTGGAGTTCGGGTTATACTGATTGCTATAGCTAAATAGCCTTGCTTGGTAGATTTGTAGACTTGCAGGTCGGTCAGCTACGGTGACATCTACGAGGTGCGCGGCTGGCTGGGCACATACTTCTCCGAGGGCTGATACTGCCACTGGGCGCAGATGGCCTCCTGCTCCGTTTGGTTGTAGCCGGCTCTGGGTGAGAAGAGACAACAAGAGACCGTGAGACTGTGCGAGAGTTGGAGAGATGGAGATGTGGTATATACATAGCTGCAGCGAGCAGCTGGTGAGCATTGGCATTCGAGATGTGCTTAATTTATTGGCAATAATGAAAAACAAATGAAAACCAAAAAGAAAGTAAAGGATAACAACAAAAAACTTAAAATAAAACATGCAATTTTTGCTTTGGACATGCTGACTATGCGCTGCGTGCGGCAATCCACGGCAGCTACTAATACTGAGCGGGCACAGCACAGATGCCGCCCGGAGCACAGCTCAGCTCCAGCCGTAATCGTAGCCATAGCCGGGGCCATAGCGCGGCCGCTCGTAATAGTAGCCCCTCGAGGGCGGCCGGCCTGGCGGCAGTTCGCGGCTGACCGGCGCATGGAGGCTGTCCCAGAGCAGGCGGGGACGCTGCACCACCTCGCGCAGTATGTTGACTGCGGCCAGGCCGACGCTGGCCAGCTTTACGCCGAAGCGTCGTGCATTGTGCTTGAGCGGGGGCAGTGGTACGGGTGGCGCGAAGGGCGCGAGGGCGCGTCCCAGCGGATGTGGCTGATCTAGAATCTTGGCAATTAGATTATCGGCATGCGGCGGCACATAGAGATCGGCCTGCCGATATTCGGCCGGGCACTGCTGCCGGCTGCCATATCCGTATAAGTAATCCTCGAACCTTTGGTGCGCCGAGCAGGGGCTGCGCTCCTGGAAGCAGGTCACCTGCACCACATTGTAGAAGATGGCGCCCAGCGTGTTGGCCGTCTCCGTGTTGGCCGCCTGCAGGCAGCGCCGGAACCGGGCATCGCAATCGCAATGGGATCGGGTGAAAGTGCCGCGATTGCACAGCCCGCGCCGGCAGTCGCCCACGTTGAGCACATCCGGGCACATGTCGTGCTCGCGACAACAGCGATCCTCGCGCGCATGCTGCCCAAGATCATCGTAGCTGGTTGCGGCTGTGCCCGGACCGCACCATTTTGTGCCCGGATATATAAAGCCGAGGCCGCCGCGAAACTCATGCCCATAGGAGCCCTGACGCCGGCACACCTCCTCCAGCTCCACGACCGACTCGCGCGGCACCTGCCGTATGCGACGCGGATCCGACTGCAGCAACATGCGCTGAATGTCGCCCCTGCGGCAGCACAAAAGAGTTTCGAATCGAATATGAATATACTAAAGGTCGCTGTGGCATTATATGTATTTGTCTTGTCCGGCACTCACCGATCCGTGTGCATCTTGCAGAACGGGTGACGCGACGAGAGCTCCACCATCATGGTCATGGTCATATCCGAGATGAGCACCGCGGAGCCAGCGCTCGGCGCCAGTCGCTGGCTCAGCAGCAGCGCCACCAGCAGCGATGTCAGCGGCAGCGCCGGCGGCATCATGACGTCTTCCAGCCAAGAGCAGGAGAGGGCCAGAGATAGAGAGAGAGAGAGCGAGCAGCTGCAAAGAGAGCGCCAGAGTGTATGAGAGAGCGGGCAGCATAGATGAGCACGAGACGCTAAACAAACACGAACACGAACACACAAGAAAGCACGACACGCACGACTCTGCTTAACATTGCTATATGCCTGTAAAGGATTGTCGACTCCGTCAGCTCACGTCAAGTCGTGCGCGCTCGTGTCACGACACGCGCTCTGAGAGAGCGCCAGAGTGTATGAGAGAGAGGGCAGCAAAGAGAGCATGAGACGCTAAACGAACACGAACACACAAGAAAGCACGACACGCACGACTTTCCTGGATTCCTTTCAATATTCCTGTGAAAGGAGGATCGCCGAGTCCCTCAGCTCACGTCAAGCCGTGCGCGATCGTGTCACGGCACGCGCTCAGAGGTAACGCCAGAGTGTATGAGAGAGCGGGCAATAGAGATGAGCACGAGACGCTAAACGAACACGAGCACGACACGCACGACACGCACGACTTTCCTGGATTCCTTTCAATATTCCTGTGAAAGGAGGATCGCCGAGCCCGTCAGCTCACGTCAAGTCGTGCGTGTTCGTGTCACGACACGCGCTCCACGCAAAGCGTTCGAGAATAGTTGGCACCTGGCATAGAGCGCATCATTGAGGCTGAAGGGCCGGCTGCGACTCGGAATGTGGCCCACATTCAGCGTCCAATTAACAGCTGGCTCACCCGCAGCTTGGATTTTGGCTAATTTCCATGGACCGGTCAGCGCGCACAGTTGACCTCACAGTGGGCCGCAGTCGTGCGAAAAATGTGATCAGCTCTTTGGAGCGCGACCGGCGCACAGCTGGCACCACGGTAAATGATGAACTCGGCGATCAAAACAAAATCAATGAAAAGCAGAAAACAAAACAATTTGCAAAATAAAAGACGAAGTTTGCCAGGCAAAAAGGAGCAGTGCACGACTAGCAGATACCCTGCACTCAATGTACTCCATACTATGGGAAATAGTTTCTTGATTAACTTCCGATTTTCATACAACTTTCAGGGAATGAATATTACCTTGAAAAGCGCGCATATACCAAGGCGCAAGACTGTCCAAGAATGTATATTTTAAATTTGAAGCCTCGAGCTTTTCTAGTTGCCGAGATCAGCTCAGCTCGTTGTGTTGATCAAGAATTGACGGGGAGAAGGGGGGAGAAGGCGGCATCTACCGCTTGGTACGTACAATTTCCCCCAACATGGATACTTCTTCTTAGTGGGTGGGTATAGGGTATAAAAGACGAAGTTTGGCAACAGAAAGGAAAACAAAGAAGAAAAAAAACACAAAACGGAAACTAATTACGTTTTTGGCCAGCTTTAAGGCGCGTCCAATTGGCGCGGGTGGGGCTGCGGCTGGAGGTGGGGGCGGGGGCGGAGGCGGTGTCGGGGGTGTGGCGACTGTGTGTCGAAATGATGCGCCGCAGCCGCTGCCATAATTGGCCAATCGCTTGTTACCAATTCTTGGCCCATTGTTCGATGCGGAAAGGTCAAGGTCGACCAGGCCAGGCCAGGCCAGGCCAGGCCCACTTACTAATTACAGCCAACTGTGCAAAGTGGCTACTGGATTTATTTGCCCGCCAGGCGAGCGGGTGGTCAATAGATCTGCGACAGTGCCCAATGTTTAACAAGCTAACAGCAGGGATACCCTGCATTGCCGAGCAGCGGGCATATTGCCTTTAGAGACATGAGAGACAGGTCTTTTAGCTCAGTTAGATTGTCACTGCAGGACTCTCTTGAGGAAATGTCATGCAAGTTGTCCTGCAGTACACTCACTCGCTTACTCTCCCTCTCGCCCTCGCTCTTTCGAACACAATTAAAGCAATCAGCTTTTGTCCGTTAACAGTGTTGGGTTAAGCGGGATAAACAGTGTTGTATAGCATGAATTGGAAAGAAAGACTGAAAGATCATCATGAAGGTTTAAGAGGAAAATCTCTTATAAAAGTGAAGAGTATTTGGGGTGCGTTCATGCTAAACATTTCGATTTTGAAGAGTTATTTTGAGTTATTTTCGGCGACTTTGGCATTTTTGTTTGTTTATTGAATGGGCACAAATCAATTTTTTATATGTTGTTTTTTTGTTTTCTCATATTTTAGCAGGTAAACATCAGAAATACCATTGAAAAGTGCAAGTCTTGTGAAGCTATTGTCAAAGTCTCCGACGACAGACAGTTCTCTCTTGGTTGTGCTTCGTTTTTTTGGGAAGGGACATTGAATTCCAAGGCGTAAACTTGGTACAGTTCACGTCACGTCGGATTATTACAAATAATTAATGATGACATATTGAGAGCCGCTTATTAAGTATAATAAGCATCTAATTTATGAGGCTCAAAGACAGCTGTGGCTGAGGGGGGCTGAGGGGGCAGCGGGGGCAGCTGAAGATCAATCAGCGATCGTTCAACAATTGTCAACTGTCGGGGCGCAAAAATTTGGTGGGCGATCTATTTGGAGACAGACAACGACAACTGCGATCGATCTTAATTCGCGGAATTGGGCACAATAACAAGCGACATGGGACTGAGAGGGCGATCGGCAACACGATCAGTAGCTGTTCTATCGAAATGTTTGAAATAGGCATTTAGATATCCATTCGAATACTCTTCCGGTTTATCAAACAGAATTTCGCCTATCACAAAAAGCCAAATGTCAACTGATCGCAAACGCAATCTCGATCTGCAGCTCGTTCTCTAGAATGATCGGCGGCACGATCTTTGGACTCAATATCAATAGGCGCGGCTTAATTTGTTGATTCATCTCTAGCTCGTGGCTAGTTGTTGATCCGATTTGCCGGGCTTCGACTCTGTTGTGATCTTCAGCTCGTTCCATAGTTCAATCTTCAGCTCGATTTCGCTCTAAAGTACAGTTCCCAGCTAGATCTATAGCTGAATGCCAAACAGATTGATCTGCAGCTTAATCTAGAGAACTAGCTAAAGCTTGATCTTCAGCTAGATTTCAAGCTTCTTCAGGCTTAAACTGTGACACGATCTTCGGCTAGATGGGCATATTAATGGATTAAGAGATTGATTCAATCTTCAGCCAGATCTGATCTTCATGCTGACCTGTAATTCAATTTAAAGCTTAATATTTAGCTGCGGCTCGATCACGATCTGCGGCTTAATTTAGATACATTTTGTGTGTGGCTGGCTGGCTGGCTGGCTGGCTGGCTGGCTGAATATATTTCAATAACAATATTGCGATCTATTTCCATACCCGCACGATTTGGCGATCTGGCGATTCGCTGATCTGTTTTGAACGGCTGATCAGCATTTGCTGCAGTCACCCTTCGGATCCATTCGCATAATTTTCAATGTCAATGCTTTTTAAATTCATGGCATAAATAGCCAGCTGCGACGGAGCCCAGCGGATCGATCGGCGATCGGCGATCGACGATCTACGTCAGCGTCTCGCCAAAGAGCCGGCGCCGTTGTTTTGCCTTTTTCTCTAGCCTCTGGCCTCTGGCCTCCGACCGTGTCTTGTTTGTCTTTTCGAAGCACAAGATGAAACGAAATTGAAATCAAAGTTCGATCGCTTTTGGGCTGTCTCGAGTACATTGACCGCGGCTGAGCCTGAGCCGATCTATTTGGACTATTTTGGACTCCAGCCCTGGCCCCGGCTGTTTTAGAGTTTCGTTGCCCCGTTGATCCATTAAAAACGGCTAAAACAAAAGAGGGCATCGAGTTTTTGTGCTAACGCTTGTAACGGGCGATCTTGCCAGGTAGGACGCGCCGAATCTTCGATCTTGTAAGAATTTAGAATATCTATAAGATATCGATTTTGAGAAAGCGTTGATCAGCTCGAGAATTAATGGAGCTATTTACACCCAACTTGGTATGCAGGCTATTTTATGGCGCACACAGCTTAGGCATATTTCACTTTTTGCATAACTTCACCCGTTTCCGAGTTGATCGGGAATGCATTTCCCATGCATAGCGTGGGGCAAACGCAAGAAGAAGCACCGTCGTACAGAGTATCTCATAGTCGAAGCAATATTTGTTTTTCTTTTTTGTGCGTTTTTGATGGTTCAACATCCGATTATAAAAGAAAAAACAACCAACATGCGTCGGACATTCAGTTGGGGCGTGGGGGTTGGGCGGCAGCTGGAGTTCATGCCCCAAAGCTGTTGCTCGGACTTTATGACCCATCAAGCTGTGAGCTACTGTGTTAGCCCTCGATAAACAAGTTCCACCTGCAATTAAATGGTATGCACTGACAGCAAAGGGGGCGGGCGTTGGGCTACGCTAAAGGTCGGTGGGCGTGTCGTCGCTTGGATCATCAATCACAGACGGAGTCGGAGTTACTTTTGCTCCTTAATCCAAGCACATAATTGAAACCTAAAAACGAGGCGAACTCTTCTTCCCTGCACCTTCCCCCCCCTGCCTGTAGCCGGCCAAACCCTTCACTTGCCTTCAGCTCTCGATCGCAATGTAACTGGTTTTTCTGGTCCAATCGAAAGAAAAAAAATGTAACACTCTGCCTGACCAGGAAATACCCTGTAACCGACGTCCCTCCGTTCCACAGTGTGACAATATGCATTCATGATTATCTTCGGTCTCTATAGTCCGATCTATATGAAATTATGAGGGCAACAGATCTGATCAAAACGGAGGAGCTGGCGAAACAAGTGGGGTATGCAAGAATTGAAATACTCTACTTATCTAGCTTCTGCCTTACTGCGAGATTTACTAACAAACATGCCACCGAATGACATTGAGCCTAGATATTGCCCTCTGCCTGTTACAAGCACTTGCACGAAACTAATATACCTCAATTGCAGGGCTACAGGGTATACCCTGAAGCCTAATAAGGCAACAGCTAATTTCGAGTCATCTTCGGGCTGAGTAGAAAAAAACCAAAATATAAATCTGCAACTTAATTCAACTTAGATAAAGTTCTTCTAAAAACCAGGGTCAAGACATGGCCGCATATATCTATTCTAAATATATATCTATATATATACTAAATACACGCAATTTCAATATTATTTTGATTTTCTGTAGAAACGACGCGCTATTGTCAAAAAATATTTAATGTATAATATTTATTATAAATATTTTTTAAACAAACCTATTTTATAAAAGAAATCAGTTTCAGGCACGTGGAAACAGGTTCACGAACCGAACCCAAACGGAGCTGAACCAAACCAACGACATTTTGTCTTTGTAGCCCTGGTTTTCGGTTCAAACGGAGCTGTGAACCAAACCAACGACATTTTGGCTTTGCAGCCTTGGTTTTTGGTTCAAATTGAGCTGGGCGCCAAAGCAACGACATTTCGGCTTTGCAGCCCTGGTTTTTGGTTCAAACGGAGCTGAACCAAACCAACGACATTTTGACTTTGCAGCCCTGGTTTTTTCTTATATACGTAAATCGCATGTAATTCAAATTTTTATCAAATGTTTGGCCTATTTTACTACACTCGCTAGCTAGTGTATAAAAATGACAGCGGCAAGAAGCTAGCTAACCCCCCCCTCGAGCCGTGCCCCCCCCTCTCCAGCACAAAATGCTCCACAATGACAACTTCAAGAGTTGTCCAACATTTTTTGTTGTTTTCAAGCCAAGTTGTTAACTTTGGACGTGTAATTGCCGAACGTTGTGTGTGCCCCCCTACCCCCCCCCCCCCCCGCGCTACCCTACAAAATGATCTTAATCGGCCTGCCAAAGGCCACAGACAACAACGTGACGCCGCCTCCAGCTGCGACTGGGCGGGTCCTTGCCCAAAAAAAAACACACACACAACAACAACAAACGAGAAGAAGAGGAAGAAGAGGAAGGAGGGGAAGGAGGGGAAGAAGAAGCAGCAGCAGCGATAACCAGAATTGAATTGAAGCCTGCAAATTGGGGTCAAGTTGAAGAGCAGCCAGGCGGCAGCAGGCTGTGCTGCGCTGGGCAGGTGTGAGCGGACGGGCAGGGGGCGGGGGCTGGGGGCTGGGGGGGTCCTCCCGCCCCTCTCCGCTGCCCGCTCCTCGCTGAAACCCTAACAGAGCGCCGGCTTTGTGACGGACAGTGGCAATGACAGTGGCGGTCATTGAACGAGCTGCTGCTGCTGCTGCTGCTGCTGCCAGGTGAAGGTTAACCGTTATGGCCATAAACACATAACCAAAGATATAACCGAGAAAGACAAAAACAAAACAGAGAGGGGCAGAGAAACAAATGCCGGCCACAGTTGCCACCTGTCTGCAGTGCGCGCTAATTGCCCAGAGTTGCCCATGAGTTTTTTTTTTTTTTTTTTTTCGAAAATTGCCGTCCAAATGCAATTTGATTGCGGCGGGTCGCGCTAATTGTCGGAAAACAGGGCCTAAATGCCAGTTAAACAAATGTCGGCTAATCAGGCCCTCTTCTGGGGAGGGGGGGGTGGCTTAGCCAGCGCTTGCGCTTTGCTAAATGCTATGCAAATTTCTGCCCGTTTCTCATGCAGAATTCAACAAATTAATAAGCTAGCGTGTGTGTGTGTGTGTGTGTGTGTGCGACAGGTGTGAAAAAGTGTGCGAGAGCGAGCGAGAGAGGGAGAGAGAGAGAGAGAGAGGGGAGGGCTGGAGGCCAAGCTTATCGCACATGCAAATATTTATTAAACAATATTTGATTTGTTGTATCCACAAAAGGTTCTATCTGAAAGCACACTTCAGGGACGCTCCGTATAGCATAGTATACCATATATACAAATATATATATTTCTATTTTTTCGTCTAATATTTCGCAGACAACAGCAGAAGTGTTCAGGAACTATGCACATTATAGCTAGATATTTGAAAATGAATTTCAAGTCGATCGGCTGAAAAACAAAGAAGTTCAATCAAAAGTTTTCGCCCACATATTCATTTCGTGTCAATGAAGGGAACAGGAACAGATACAACCTTTGACCTTGCAAACTGTTCTTAGAAAATGAATTTGAAGTCGTTCGGATGGTAATAAAAGTTTCATATACACGTTTCTCACGCTTATTTCACACTTGCGGGCGGAATTTTTCCGCGTTTTAACGCGCACCCTCGTCACAGAAGTTAAAAACAATAAAACTTTCGGTTTCCTGAAATAGTTGATAAGCCCGGACAAATAGTTTTCTATATAGAGCTAAAGATAGCTGAGATTCGAGAGATTTCAGTATGGCAACAATCATAATGGATGATTTTTAAATTGAACCATTGAAATATTTCGGAAGTCGGGCAGATCGAAGCACTATATCGTATAGCCGAGAAATCCGTCGATATATTCCCCAGGGAATTGTCTTTAATGCAAATCCTGGCTATTTGCAAACTGATCAATTGTTGTCGAAGAAAAAATGTCAAGGTCACATTTACACCTAACCTTAATTTCGCATCTGCATTTGAATACCGTTAGCTCTTGGCATCGCAACCAATTCAAAAGTTCGATTTTAGCCCACTTTTGCTTTTGTTTCCATTTACACTTTCACTTTTTGCTGCGAGAACTTTTCCATTGCAGTTACTCGCCCCCGGCCCCCGCCAGCGCCCCAACACTGAAGCCTGCCGCCAACTTTGGCCACCTCCTGACATTTGCTCGACACCGATTGCCTTCTCGCTCGCTCGCTTGCTCTTCTGCCAACTCGCGCGCTCTCTCTCTCTCTCTCTCTCTCTCTTTCCTTTGTGGCCTTCAGTGCTGGTGCGTAATGACCTTCAAAAGGCAGTCAGAGGCAGCAACAACAACAACAACAACAACAACAAAAACGACAACGGCTGCAGCAAGGACGAAGCCAAACCACGTGCCAGCTTTACATAGACACACACCCACACACACACACACTAACAAGTACACACATGAACAAAAAACAAATTAAATAAACTAAAACGTCGAATATCCCTGAAAAATTCCGGCATTAAAAGCTGCGCGTTAACCGCTGCGCCCGTTAACCGTAAACCGTTAACCGTTTCGCCCGGCTGCATTTACCTGATTTGTGTTTGCAGTAAAGCGTTAATTTTTTTTTATTTTATTTAATTTTTTTTTTTTTTGGTATTTTTTATCGCGTTTTATTCTTGTTGTTTACGTTTGCTGGGCTGCCGAAGGAGCAGCGCATGAAGGTGCGTACAAAAGGTGCGTGCGTTGGCTCTGCTGTTGCTTTTGCCGACGATGCTCACAACAAAACATTTCCGCAACGCGTTTGCGGCGCGACTGAACTTGATTCTGGCGCGCTAAGCGCTGTTAAACTTGGACTTGGCCAAAATTGAAAAGCAACCGTCGATGGCAACAACAACAACACACTTACACGCACACACACTGAGACAAGCAGCAGACGCGGCTAGAAGCTTGACGCGCGCGCTGGCGGGGGCGTTGCGTCCGTCGGAAGCTGCAGCGAGCGAGCAAAATCGTAGCTGGAAGCGTTTTTAATTGCATTTGCACGGCAGAAAAAGCTTGAGAAAAAGCTCCGCTTAACTTTGCACAGCTTTGTTGTTGTTGCAGCCAGAGTAAAATAAGTGTGACCAGCGCTTAGCGCAGTTGCAAACCATGCGGCTGTAAAATTGTGGATGGCAAGTCGGTGTTGGGTGTGTGTCTAGGCTAAAATATTAATTCCACTTGCCGTTAAATTTCGAGTATCGATACTTAGAGTAACAAACCGTTTTCTTTTGAAATTGTATAAATTTATTAAATATACATGTTGCGTGTGTGTGTTACAAAAAAAAAAAAAAAAAACAAATATAATAGATTGCAATTGCAAATAATAATTGCTTACAAGCTAAGCACAAAAAAATGTAAATCAAGTTTTGGGTTATTTTTTTTTTTTTTAGTATACAAAGAGAAAAAAAAAAATTGTATATATACATATATATATGCATACATATAGTATATATAGATTTCAATTAGTTAAGTTTAGGATTTTTAGCATTTGGCTTAACTTAAACCGTTTTTCAGTTCTGGTTCTTGGATTAGAATTACAATTACATCAATGTACCGAATTACTTAATGCAGTGCGGCTAAATAAACACTATAGTTACATACTTAGATATAAACAATATTTTGGACTTATTGTAAGTATTCCGGATGCGTCCGGAGTCTGTGTGTGCGGGGTGCGTGGGGGGGGGGGCGAGGGGTACTTTGACTAAGTTAAGTTAAGCTTGATTATTTTTTTTTAAATATGGTTTAGCGCTGCACTGACTGAAATTTTGATGTATTTGTTGTTATTTTTTTTTTCTTTTTCTTTTTTGCTTTGAAGTTGAACCACAATTCTCACCAGAAGTTTGCCCCGGCCCAAAACTTACACATAGAGAAGCATCGAAACGTATCGACAATAAAGTTTAACATAAATTTAGTAAATATTGTTAAATCAACACATAGCATTCACATAGTGCCTTATGTGGATGCGCCTTTAGCCCCCAGTTTGAATTGATTGATTGATTGATTGGCTGATTGGCTGATTGGTTGGTTGGTTGGTTGGTTGGTTGGTTGGTTGGTTAGTTGCTTGCCTTTGGCGCCTCGTTCAGTCAACGCACGCTCGACTGTTGGGGCGTGCCCCCATATGTGGCCGGGTGTCGCCATCAAATCTATCTGATATTGGCAAACAGATTGAGCACAGACTTGTTCTCCTTTTGGCTGCGCGCCTTGCTAAACACATTCCAGAAGCGCAACGTCTCGTCACCGGCACCGGTGACAATCGCCTCGCCGTCGGGACTTAGCGCCAAATAGAGGACACGATAGGAGTGACCGGTTAGCTTGGCCACCTGCGTCAGCGATGGATATTTCCAGACGAGTATTTGGTTCTGCGAATAGCCGTGCGTGGAGACCAGCTCCGATGAGTGCTTTGACCAGGCCAGATTGCACACCTGCGAGCCTGTGTCCACGCACTGCATGGGCTGGCCCGTCAGCGTGTTCCAGAAGCGTATGCAGCGATCCGCTGTGCCGCCGCCGCTGGCCAGCAGGCCGTGATGATGTGGCGACCAGGCGATTGCTTTCACCGCGGCCATATGCTCCGTATACGATTGCACCGGATTCACCGAATGCTGATTCCATACGTACAGGCGATTATCGTTGCCGCCGCTGGCCAAATACTGATTATCCGGCGACCATTTCAAACCGCACACCTCCTGACGATGCCCAGCCAGACGACGCTCCGACTGTAGCTGCGGCGTTCTTGTGTCCCGTTGTATGATCCAGCGATCTCTCGACCCGCTTGACAGAATGTCACTATTCCAGGCCAGTGCGCCCACGCGCGCCGAATGGCCGTTCAGTTTATTGATCTGCAAGCAATTGAAGTTGAGTTAGTTGAGCTCGGTAAGCTGATTCCTTTTCGCTCGTAACTCGTCCCTCGTTCCTTTCACTTTGTCATTTCGCTGTTAACTGTTACACATTCCATGCTTCTTGCTAACTGTTACCTGTCTGGTTACTCGGCACTAGTTACTCGCTGCTCGTTACTATCTACTCGTCGCTTGATGTATTTAATGCCTTTTGCTAAGCTCGTTACACATGCTTATTCTCACCCGTTGCTCGACACTCAGTATTATTTACTCGTCACTCTACCTGCATCTGGTTATCCTACACTCGTTACTCGCTGCTCGTTACTATCTACTCGCCGCTAGTCTACCTGTCTCGCGTTATCCGACACTTGTTACTCCCTTCTCGTTGCTAACTGCTTACTCGTCGCTTGATGTATTTTATGCTATATTGTATTTGTATTGAACTAGCTAAGTTCGTTATACGTGCTTTTCCTCAATCGTTGCTCCACACTCAGCTACTCGCCGCTCGCTCAATGTCATCCGTTTCAAGCAACTTGCATTCTCTATTGCCTCGCGCTACCAAGCACTTGGTACTCGCTACTCGTCGCATTATGCGTAACTAGCTTTTCTGATTTCGACCGATTAAGTTAAGCTTGATAAAAACGCTACTCGTCATTTATTCGCCACTCGGTGCTCGTTTGTTACTCACAGTCACGCGGTTCTCGTCACACATTACACGTTTGTCGGTTCCGTTATATGTTTCTCGTTACTCACTTCACTCTACCGAGCACTCATTACTCGTCAGTTGTTACTAGTCTTCTGTTCGTGTTGCAATGCGTTACTCGTCAGTCGCTCGATACGTTCCACTCGTTGTTAATTGCTCTTTACTCGCTACTTGGTACTCGTCACTCACCTGCTTATTGGCTGCCACGTCCCAAACTGTGACGTAGCCGTGATGTGTGCCCACAGCGACGGTATTGCCACGCTCGTTCCATGACACAGATGTGACCGTATTAGAGTCTGGACTGAGATCGCACAGTCGGGTTACCTGCATGGGAAAAGCGAATCAAGTTAGATGGAATACAGTTTCAGTTTTTGGAGTTAACTATAATCACCTGACTGGTGCAGGCGCTCCACAGATAGACACAGCTGCCGAGGCCGACGGCGAGCACGTTCTGCGATGACCAATCGACCAGATTTAAATAGAAATCATCCTGCAGTTCCGGTGCATCCAATACCTTAAAGGGTATTCTTGATATCTTACGGGTTGCTTTGCGTGGCGATCTCAATAGTTTTTGGCTCTTGGCGCTCACCGGCGACAGCGAGTACGGGCACTCCCCATTATAGTCCTGCGTAAAGCAAATAGAAGGGAGAACAAACAGTTTAGCGAATCAATTAGCCATCTGTTCCAGTTGCAGCTAAGCGCCAAATTGGCCAAAGCGAGTCTCCCCCGACAAAATCTCTTGACCAAACAAACCTCAATTTTGTTTGCTCGCCGCGTACTTGGCGCGGCAATTAACGCCAGCGTGCTAAAAGCAGCGACCGCGTCCGCATTTGATCTGCCTACCTAATGCTCCGCCGTCGACTAGCCGCCCCTCCCCGCCCCTTCGCAAGCCGGACCACCATGCATTCGGGCACGCACTGCGTGTAGCCTCGTCGCCTCTCCCCTCCTCTCCGCTTGTCTTTCCGCTCGTTTGCATAGAAAATGCGTGCGGCAGAAGTGTGTTAAGCGTATGCGTGGTTACTGCCTACCCCGTTGCCGTTGCCGTCGCCCTGCTCCACCCTCCCTCTGGGGTGGCGGGGCAGCTTATGCAATGCGGCATTTAAAATGCGCAGGGCCAAGACCTGGCAACAGCTGTGCGTGCCCCAATCTGATATTCGCATGCCAAATTTGACACGACAATCTGCAGTTACATCCATTCAAGTTAAATCTGAAAGATATCTGGTTTATCTAGTTCAACAATCTCTGAGAGCCGAGTCGAGATGAATGAAGCTCCATAGAAGCCTACTGGATGACCCACACTTAAATACTCCACTTACTTCTACAGTGAAAGCTCGCTTGAGGGAACATCTACGTTATGCACCTAAAAGTTGTTTCTTGACTTCTACTTCTTCCAATTTGTACATAAAGTTATCAGCTATTGGGTGTAACTCAACATTACCAGGGCCTAGCTTTTATTTTTACGATTTCAGGCCCTGCGTTTCCACCCAACTTCCGCCGAAAATGAGTTTGAAGTAAATCGGTTGAATCATGACCATTTCACTACCGTGAAACAACCTTCAAAAAACGTTGAATCACGTATTTTTGCTTTAACAATGAAGAACAGCTTTGAGCATGAGCAGTAATCGGAAATGAGACTTTAGCTCAGACAACCTTTGAGCCCCGTTTTCACCAAGATTTGCGGAAAAGTGTGAAACAGCCCTCAAATGCATTTGCACAAAGATCGCAGAAAATCGATTCCAAGTCAATCGGATGGTTAACAAAAAAGGTTTCATATAACCGTTTTCCACGATTTTTTCACACTTGCAGGTGAAATTTCCAGGTTTCTAGCTTTTACGTCGGAAGAAACAATAATTCTCGGACACATTATAGCATAAAATACATTCAGTTCTCGCATGTGCAGTTCGCACACTTATCTTTTCTTTATTTTTTGCAAGCAACTGAGTTATTTGGAAGTTTGTCAAAAGTTGTCATTGCTTGCATTACGTGGTCAGCAGTTCGTTAGTTCTTGAGAGCTTCCGCTCAAGCTGGCAAACAGACAAACCCCCCCCAAAGATGAACGCATGCGATACGCAAGTGTTTGTTCGCGATAAGCGCTGGGAAGTCCATTGCCCGGCCGATGGGTTGGATTAAGTCCGCCGGGAGGGGGGAGGGTCAGAGTGCCTCTTGACGCTGCTTAAGCTGAATTTCGGGTTGCTTCTTAATGAGTTTGGCAAATTAAAATTTAATTCAATTAGCGAGCGAAAGGGCAGCCCAGGGGCAACTGAGACAGAGAGAGAGCGAGTTATGAGCTAAGAGCTGAGTCGAAGAACAACAAAATAAGCAAGAGTGCTCTAGTTGGGAGTGCCCGACTAGAAGATACCCTAATGCAGCCTCAAGCTGCACTTACAAACATTTTAGCTTCCTTCTCGGTGCTTCTTTTTCCCCTTGCCCCACTCGATGCATACGAAATGCATTCTTGATGAACTTGGCACGAACATAAAGTTCGATCTATAGCAAATTTCTGGGTCTAAAGATGGCATACAGAAGTCTGTGTATACCAAAGCGTAATAGTCTACCTGAGAAATGAGTTCCTTCGATATTTATCGATATTACGTTGTCTGTGATTCGATCTTTATGAAAATTTCAGATATAATATATTATGTATCAAAAAGTTAAAAACTTAAGAATCTGTAAAGACCAGACGAAACCCTAATTACGATGTTTGATGTACTGTAAAGGTACTCTAATTTTTGATTTACGCTTGTAAATCAAGTCTCAAAATCGATTTTTATCAATTTTATGGAATTTCGATATATATTTTTTTAAAATTTCAATCGATAAGTTCTCACATGTTCATACGGACATGACTAGAAGACCTCAGTTCGTCTTCCAGATCAATGATATGTATATATCGATAATATGGGCTGCGAGTTGCCTCCTTTTGTCTGTTATAAATACAATGCAGAACTACATTATACCCTTTTTAACCATTACCAATGGGTTCAGGGTATAAAAAAAAAGAGCACGCGGAAGCTAATGACATTAACAGCACAGCAGAGTGTGTGCTTGTGTGTGTGTGTGTGGTGTGTGTGTGGTGTGTGTGTGGTGTGTGTGTGGTGTGTGTGCGTGTGTGGTGTGTGCTGCTTGTGTGTGCTTCAAATTGCGTGTCGCTTCAATGGCTGAAGATTACGCGACTGGTCAGAGGCAGCTTTTAGCTGAGGGGCAGGGTATCTGCCCTTAATGCTCACTTTGCACTTGGTCAGAGAAAACGAGAAGAAAAACAAAACAAAACAAAACGAGACGGAAGGGCTATCTTCGGCACGCCGAAGATTTAATACCCTTGCAGACGCAACCTTTTCATAATGCTTGGCCCGTATCTAAGAAGCTCAGCGAAATTAGCTAATGCCGAGTAGGATTAAGATATCTTGAAAGTCAAGTCGTTCATACCAAAACCTTCTTTTCGACCGATCGTTCCTATATGATATAGTTATCCGATCCAGCCGTTTTCGACATATGCACTGCGTGCAAAAGAAAGGGGGACCTCTTTAAACTGAGAGACAAGTTCGCATAGGTACAGACAGACGGACAGAGGCACGGACGGATAGACGGACGGACGGATAGAAGGACACGACTATATCGTCTCGGCTGTTGATGCTGATATCAAGAATATATATGCTCAATGGGATCGGAGAAGGAGACATCTCATACGTGTTACACATTGCGAGACATAATTATAATACCCGCTGCAAGGGTATAAGAAAAAGTACATTTTAATGGCTCTGTTTGGACTGTTTTGCTGCGACTGTTGTTGTTGTTGTTGTTGTTGATGATGATGTTGGTCTGCCGCTTTCTGGGAATGCCGAGCACACAGGGCAGTTAAACAGTTTTAAATAGCCGAGCAGCCCGCTGCGCCGCCAGCCCGGCACGGCCTGGTCTGGTCTGGCTTGGTCCGTGGGCCCATAAAGCGTACAAGCAACTGCCATTAAATTTAAATGCTTTTCGATGCCCTAGCCAGGTGCGTGTGTGTGTGTGCGTATGTGAGTTGGCCTAAGCCTATTAGAAATTCAATTGTGAAACGGCGACAGCAAACGCTGAGGAAATCCAACTCTGAATTCGCAAACAAACGTTGTCGCTTTTTTGATTAAATCTTTCTCCTCCTCTCCCCCTCTCCCTCTCCCTCTCTCTCTCTCTTGGCCATGGCCTTTGCTAACAGCTTCTGCTGCTTCTTCTTCCTTTTATGTTGTAGTCTTGTTTGTTGTCATTTGAATGTGTCATTCGTCATCGGCCAACAGACGTTGTCATTGTTCTTGTCGTTAATAAACTATGCAAATACCCTGCACGTCACGATTTAGAGAGCAAGTACACGACTGACTCCCATACCCTACAGTTACACACACACAACAAATTGTTTAACTCTAGCTCTTGCAGTCTCAGAGCTCGTTAGGTTGGTTTAACTAGCTACAGAAACGCCTTTTACAGGGTATATAGAAGTTGTGTGTCGAGCTAGCAGTCAAAGGGAGCTTTTAGCAATTATAGATAAATAGTGTCGGCATTACAAGTCGGCTGGATTAAAACAATTCGAAAGCTGCGCAAGATCTTTAGAATATTTAGACAACAAATCTGACATTTGATCTGATATTGAACAGAGGCCATGGCAGAAAACCGATTAGTTGATGAAAAAGAAGAAGAAGCATTAACCCTAACATTAACATTAACATTAGCATTAACATTAACATTAACATTAACATTAACATTAGCATTAACATTAACATTAACATTAACATTAACATTAACATTAACATCAACATTAACATTAACATTAACATTAACATTATAGATAGAGAGTTGAACATAAGTTTCAAGTAAGTCGGAAGAAACACGCCCATTTTACGGCCGAGGGCTGAGCTATAAAAACCATTGAATCACGTATGATGGCCATTTTCACCAGCGAGTGATGGATTTGCGTGAAAAGCGTGAAACATCTTTTCGATTGTACGAACTGGAATTGTTTAGATGAGCGTTGATTATTAAGTACAGGGTATGTGCTAGCTGAGCATACTCCGGCTGGACACCCTGTTCGCTCGGTTAACAGCCAAACAAATGCCAGGCAAATGTTTGCCGCCCATTCTGTCTACCCAGCAAAAGTACAGTCTGCGCAACAATTATTGGAAAGCTTTGTCTATTTTTTAGATCTCAGATTTGCGTTCTTCATTTTTGATCACGGCAGTCAATAAAGTAAAAGTTCGTTAGATTTTGTGGGGGAATTGCAAATCGTGGCAAATCGAAGCGAATCGAAACGAACGGAATGAAGCGGAATGTTCGATTCAAGTGGAACGATGGAATGTGAATGCGGGCATGGAATGGTCATTGCCGGCCGGCTTTTGTTGCTGCTAAAGTGCTTTGTGGGCGGCGCTTGGCAGGCACAGCTCATAAATTAAATAAACAAACAGCCAACCAGCAGCAGCGACAGTTGAAGTAGAAGAAGAAGCAGCAGCAGATGAGGCAGAGTAAGAGGAAGCACAACAACTTAACGCTTAACCAAATGCTGGCAAAAAGGGGCCAGAGGGGAGCGCGAGGTAAATGAGAATGTTAATGATCATGATAATGGGAAAGCGAATGGCCTTTTGGGTATATGGCTAAATGACTGGGCCTTAGCGGGTTCGAACCAGTGCGAGTTCGAACCGTGTCGCATGCACAGTTCTCCCCGCCAACCTCACAAAATTGGCCAAAGCTGGCGCAGCTCAGCTAGCTTAATTTTATGCTAATGCAAATGTCTGCTGCATAAATTAATAATAATAATAACAATAAAATAAACAGCAACAAGTGTTGGTCGCACCGCCAGGGCAGCGCGGCAAGAGGGCTGCGGAGGGGCGGGGTGCGGGGGGACAATTCTATAATGGCCACTCACAAAATGTTGACCCAACAGGTGCACAACAAGCTGCCCAGAAATGTTAAAGCGACGGCTTTGTTCATTTTTGTTAATTTGTTTCTCTTTGAGTTTTTCAGTTTTTAGCTTTTGGCCAGGCTTTTGATGAGGGCTCAGTGGGCGGGCCCATAAAGGTTTTTCGAGAAGGTGAGTTTTACTAAAAAAAACACATTCAATTAGAAAAGCACAAGGAAAACCATGTTCAAAGAAAATCTAGCTTGAGCGTGGCCTGAGATGAAGCCAAGAGTAAAAACGAAAGGAAAGACAAGCATGATATGTTTATGCTTTATATAGTATATGTACATATATCTGTCTATATGTATTGTATATACTATTATATATCTGGAAAAATTGAAAACTTATCATTCGATTCCATCTAGATAGCTTTTCATAGTACGAACTTGCAATCGAGCTATTCATCTATCTTCGCACATAATAATTGTTCAATCCATATATCTTGCATTAACTTTCCCAGATAAACTATATGCCTTTTATTATATTTTTAGAGCTCTTTATCTATTTATCCATCTCCATCCAACTCTCTATCTAGCATATATTATATAGATAAATATGCAGCTATACGCTTATCTTTATCTTTTCAACTATTTATTGCTTTTGTCAGGTTGATTTTCCTAAGCTTAAGCATCTTATTCGTCAAGTCAATTTTATGATACCCTGTACTCAGGCGTTGATATCTGCGTCTCGCTTGATTTCAAAATGAAAGAATTGCCGATTTCTGATTCCTCTATCAGTCCGATTCCTCTATTAATCCGATTCCTCTATCCATCTGTACATTTATCAGCCCATCGATTTATCCCTTTATCTATCTTTGTAATAGAAATTCTATATATATATATCGTGCATATCTATCCAACTGTTAAGTCTTCAATCTAACTGTATATTCTTTGGTGAACCTATCCTTCTATATATTATATCTCTTCTATATATTATATATATCTATCTATCGATTATGCATCTATATTTGAAACTTTCCTTTTATCGAACTATATTGATCAAAAGTATATATATATATCGCACTATATTTGTCTTCATATTTACTTTGCTGACAATGCATCTATTTAACCATCTAATATTTATATGCATATATGTATATCGTTCGATCTTCATATTTACCCCTCTATCAAGACATCTATTTATCTATCTAATGGCATATCTATCTATTGTATTTGGTATTTGTTCATTTATCTCTGTTAACCGGTTTGTGAAAACTGTTTGGTCAGGTGGAATGGGCAGATATGTATATGAAAAGTTGCCTCACTCTACCCCCCCCTCCACACCTCCTTTCCCATTTCCCCCCTCTCTCTCTATCTCTCTTGCAGACCGGATCGGTTCAGCTCGGTTTGGGGTTAACATACCTTGATTTCTTCACAGGTGTTGTTGCTGTTGTTGTTGTTGGTACAGCCGGTTCTTAGTTGATTTGTTCAACTGTTTGGCCTGTGTTTGGACGTTTACATTTTGTCGAGTGTTTCTTTCTATTTCTATTCAACTGTTGCCACTTGCCACTGAAGAGGCAACTGTTTTTTTTTTCTCTCTTCGTTTTTGTTTTTTGTGTGTGGGCCACGTTTTTCATCATCAGCTGTTGGGGCTGACATATTTGCGCGCTTATCAGATTTATGTTGCCTCAATTGCCGCGCCGACAGACGCACGTCTCCAAGTGGCCAGCGCTGTTCATTCGCATTTGCTTTGACTAATTTTTGACAGTTGACACGTTGCCAGTTGAAAAACAACAACGACAACAACAACAACAATAGGCAGCAACAAAAGGCCGCGCAGCGCCGAACAAAGGCCCATATACTTGAGATTTGAGCTGCGAACCCGAAGCTCTGGTATTTCTTCGTCTGCGGCTCATTTGGGCCCAACTACTTCAGTGGTCTAAAACGACACTTGAGTCAATAACGCGCACGCAATGAACAGCCCAGGCCAGCCAGACATCGAGATCGTGACTTCGGCCTGCCCAAAGGGGAGCGGCAGCGGGCAGAGGGCAGCGGGCACATAGCCATAAGCATGTGCCTCCAGGCAGCGGCAGCGGCAACTCCATTAACATGCCATATTTTGGCCAAATTCATTTGGCAGCAAGCCTCACGTTAGCCCAGAGTTGGGGGACCGACCAAGTGATGCTCTGTACACTTCAGGCAGCCTCTGTGCTACTTCCTGACACCATGGAAAATACTCTTCTGCAAAGTTTGCACGTACCAAATTGCAATTAGTTTTTACTCAATTAGGGGTGACTGGCACAAAGTGCATAACTTTCCCAAAGTCTTCGAGTTATGCTCAAAGAGCAACAACAACCGAAATCGATAAGTATCGATAATATGCAAATGAAAGCAGATATCGAACAAAGCATAATGAACACGTTCTGCGTATAGCGTATAGGAATATATATTTAGGATCTCGATAATCGATAAGTATCGATATTATGCAAACAAAAGAAGATATAGCATATAGGAATATATATTTAGGATCTCGATAATCGATAAGTATCGATATTATGCAAATAAAAGAAGATATCGAACAAAGCAATGAACACATTCTGCGTATAACGTATAGGAATATGTATTTAAGATCTCGATAATCGATAAGTATCGATATTGTGCAAATAAAAGAAGATATCGAACAAAGCAATGAACACATTCTGCGTATAACGTATAGGATTTAAGATCTCGATAATCGATAAGTATCGATATTATGCAAACAAAAGAAGATATAGCATATAGGAATATGTATTTAAGATCTCGATAATCGATAAGTATCGATATTATGCAAATAAAAGAAGATATCAAACAAAGAAATATATATTTAAGATCTCAAGTCTCTTGCTACTGTAATAAGCGAGATCGCTTACGGAGCCCGGGACCCTATCGACCCAGCCTGCTTATCCGCATCATGCATCTACTCTGAAGTCTTCCTTCTCTGCCTGTTACATGCTGCTGCGCAAAACTAAAATACCCTGTTGTGCACATTATTGAATGGGCACAGGTTATACAAATTTTGGACGGGCATTTGGGCTTTTGATTAATGGGCTCAAGATTTGGTTTGTGAGTGGTTTCTAAACCGGGGGCCAAAACCTATGGAAATTGTCGCTTCAATCAGCGGCCATTCATCTACATCACGCCCACACAATTAACACAAAACTGTGAACAATCACCCCCCCACTCCTCCCCCACCAACTACCGGGGGCAGTCGCAAGGGGCCAATTTTTTTTTTTTTTTTTGAGCCGCGGTCATAACAAATCATATATAATTCAATTATGTGCGGCCGCAATGTAGCTGCCATAAATAATGGCCAATATATTGGCCCACACGTACGCAGGCCAAATAGAGGCTAGACAGACAGCTCCCCCCCCCTGCCCCCACCCCACTACTGCGTCAGCTTGTTAATAAAGTAAAGACAGACAAGAGATCAACTTTGACTCCTTTTCGATGATAGTCTTTAGCCATGCATATACGAAATCTAACTAATATTTATGCCTTGTTACTGGTAAATTCTCTCAAACCAAATTTGCTGACAGTAGCTCCTATAGTTCCTGACATCTTGAGATAGGAGCTTGAAAGGGGGAGGCAACTATTTGGATTGAACCTGTTCAAAATGGGCAAAAAGCGAATAATGTATTTGTGCAAATGTATGTAACAGGCAGAAGGAAGCATCTCCGAACGAATCAAGTATAATATATCCAGCTCTATAAGAGCTAGGAGACAAGGTCCTCCTAGTGCTCGCGCAGTACGATTTTCTTTACAATTATCGATGATTTGCACCTTTTCTAAGCAATCGATAAGAATCGATATTAAAATCGAGTTATTTGAGCAAATCTCTTTGGTCTTAATGGCCAGAGTTACCAAATTTGACATTTAGCTTCTAGAATAGTGCAAAGAGATCGAGTATCTTTCATACGAGTTCGTCTACGACAATCGATAACTTGCCCCTTTTTCCGAGCAATCGATAATAATCGATAACTGACTCAAATTTGATATGTACCTACTAGAATAGTTTATACAGATCAATTATATTTCATTCTATAGCTACCTGAGCTACATTTGGTGTTAGCAAAAGAAGGTTCAGGCATTCTGTAGCCCTCTTACTTCCCGTTGTTGATTAAGAACTCTTTTTGAGCTTTGTTATTCGAAATAATAATTAAGTTCTTAGCTAAACTTGATACTTATATGAGACATATCTGACTAGCACATATTGCATATACATAGATGGTTAGTCAGTTATGATTGACAGAAGCATGTGCATCTACCTAGGCACATGGGCATATAAGTGTGGATAAATGTGTAACCAGTAGAAGTAGAAGTATTATAGTCAGAAATCAAATTTTGTATATGGAAATATTCATGTCTAGCAAAGAGTTCAAATGTTTCATTACAAAAATCTTACAAACGTAAGCCTGGCTTTAGAGTTGTGTAAAAACCCAAAATCAGGCTTCAAACCAACGACTTTTCTTTTGCTGGCCTGCAGCACTGACGCATAATAGATGTCGTCTAGACATGGCTGCGACAGCTGCCTGACCCGCTGCAGTGCATTCAACCCAAATAGCCCACTCAGACGCAGAAGCAGACGGAGACGCAGCATAAAGGCTGCTAACAAAAGAAGCCATTGGCTCAATTAAATATTTCACACACTCAACAAGAAGCTGGCTGCAAATTCAATTAGTGCAAAGTATCTCACACAAAAGAAAATGAAGATAGTTCAAGGGGTGTTTCGGGACGCTCTGATAATAATAATAATAATAATAATAATAAAGGGAGGGGAGGGGGGAAGGGGTGGCGGTGTCTTACCTGCTTGGTGGGTGATTGATATTTGAAGAGGCTGCGCTTGGCCGCCGGCGTATATGAGTTCTCGTTGCGCTCCTCCCCGGCGGTCTTCACGTCGTCTATGGCGGAGCCAAGGAGCTCGTTCTTCAGCAGGCACGAATAGGCCAGACTATCGCGTGCCGTTTCGCCGCAATCCCTTTGCTTCTTGCTCGTCTGCGGCGAGTTATCATTCGACTTGTTAATGGACGCAAAGCTCGTTTGCCAATTGTTGTGCGCCCTGCGTGATACGAGATCGGGAGAGGGGGGGGTACGGCCAGATTAGAGCAAATACTTGTATATATGATAATAATTGCAATTAATGTAAATTTAAACGGAAAGGCTGAGATTTATATTTAATGCATTTTCCTGCTCGCTGCATATTTATATGTATACCCTGTAATCAATGTTGAAATTAGAGGCAGGGCATAGCCCGGCCATATACCCTGCAATTCCTCAAACAAAAGGGAGGGCTAGATAGTTTGGCAAAGTTTGTTACACCAAAATGCGTCTGTATATCGCAAATGTATCCTCCAAGCGATACGCTCTCATCTGTCTCTTTTTACTAGCCGACACACTTATTCCCATCTGCCAAGCCAAACGCCAACTTTTACTCGGTTTCATGCTCTGAATATCGCATTTCTATCGCTTTTCTATCACCCAAGCGACACTTCTAACTCTCGTCTATCTTCCAGGCGATACGCATTCCTAACGACATTCTAGCCGCAAAACCAGTGCCACATCGCATGACTATCGCTTTTCTATCACCCAAGCGACACGCTCGTATTTCCTATATCATACTCGCTTCTATCTTCCTGGCGATACGCACTCCTATCACGCAAGCAAAACGCTTTTCTAGCTGCAGAGTCAGTTCTACAGCGAACCATATCGCAAGGCTATCGCTTTTCTATCGCGCTGGCGAAAGCTGTCAATGTGCCTCAAAATCGCACTGAAGTTGGGCAAAAGGACAGGGCAACTCCGAGTCGTGCAGACTCTCGCCTCTCGCCGCATTCTGATCTGTTTTTCCCTTATGGCTCGTCTTCTGTTTTTTTTTTTTTTTCGCAAGCTAGGCACAAAGCATGGCAAAAAGTTTTGCCAAAATATAAATTATTTATACAATCAGCAATAACAACAACAACAACAACAAGAACAACAATTGCAAAAGTAAATTTATGCAAACGCGTTCAAATTCAATTGTGCGCTGTGTGTCTGGCGCGAAGGGGACCCCAATATGACTCTTAACACCCTTCGTGTCTGTGCACGGTGCGACGCCTCCCACCCCCCGCCTCTACCCCTGGAGATTACCTGACGCCCCACGTAATGCAAACAATAAGTTCGCAGCAAGTGCGGGGAAGGGGGTCAAACAATTGTTATTATTTTTGCTCATAAAACATAAAAAACGTGTGCAACGTGCAAAAGGCAAAAAAAAAAAAACAAACCAAACATATTTTGAATGTCAAATTCGCAACATTTGCACAAATTGGCAAATTCGCAAATTTGCCAACTTGGCGAACTCGCCATGAAACTTGTGGCCAAGTGTGAGAGAATTTTAACCTCCCCCCAAAATTCAAATGAAAAAACTAAAAATTAACAAGGGTAAAAAAAATATGAATAAAATGTGGTTAGAGGAGGGGACAACAGACAGGAAGAGGGCTATTGAATTGCATTGCACACACACACACACACACACACTCAGACACACACACACAGGCACAACAATCTGTTTAGGCATGCAACATGCGTCGCTTGCCGCTTTACACCTCAGCCCCGCGCAGCCCGCACCCGCCGCCTCTCGGCTGCTTATCTGGCAAACGCATTTCAAGCACTTACTTCCACCTACAATAAATCAATTCCATAAGCAAACGGACAAGGTAAATGACAGCGAGGAGGGAGTATGAGTGTGTGTGTGTGTGTGTGTGTGTGTGTGTAGGGGGGCGGGGAGGGCTGCAGTTGGCACAACGACAATTCAATCAAAGGCAGCAGGTGACACAGGCACAATGCCCAAGAGGCGCTTGCCCCCAGCCGTGGGCATTGATAACAATGCAGCCAGCTTTGCAGTGCATTAACAGCAGCTGTTCAGAGTTAACAGAATGTTAAGTCAGGCCACAGCGGCTGTTCAGAGTTAACAGAATGTTAAGTCTGGCCACAGCGGCTGTTCAGAGTTAACAGAATGTTAAGTCAGGCCACAGCGGCTGTTCAGAGTTAACAGAATGTTAAATCAGGCCACAGCGGCTGTTCAGAGTTAACAGAATGTTAAGGCAGGCCACAGCGGCTGTTCAGAGTTAACAGAATGTTAAGGCAGGCCACAGCGGTTGTTCAGAGTTAACAGAATGTTAAGTCAGGCCACAGCGGCTGTTCAGAGTTAACAGAATGTTAAATCAGGCCACAGCGGCTGTTCAGAGTTAACAGAATGTTAAGTCAGGCCACAGCGGCTGTTCAGAGTTAACAGAATGTTAAGTCAGGCCACAGCGGCTGTTCAGAGTTAACAGAATGTTAAGGCAGGCCACAGCGGCTGTTAACGTTTGCCACAGTTGAAACAAGTATGAAGTGTTCACTAGTTAAATGTGTTATAAAAAAAAAAAGGAAAAAGTCGCTGCCTGGCGAAATGCGTCTAAGTATTTTCATAGTTCTGCAGGAATTTCGGGAGTTATCAGAATTAGCGTGAAATAATCCTAAGCTGCATATGCCATACAAGTTTGCGGTATCTAATATCTTGTAGTTTTCGGGTTACGCTCAAAGCCGCAAAACATAAAGCACGCTTGCAAATCGATAGTTATCGATACTTTGAAAATGAAAAAAGGGTTCCGCGTGCGTTATGGGAGAGTATATGTGAAAATGCGATGCATTACAAATTTAAAGTCTGCAGTTTTCGTAGTTTTCGAGATCGATATGTTCGATATTTATCGATATTGTGGGAATGTAAGGAGAGGTAAAGAGGAGAGAATGTAAGGAGATATCGATAAGTTCTCCCATGAACAGACGGAGAATAAAAAAAGAGCACGAAATATATAAAGAATACATCTTGGAGATCGGAGGGGCAGCTCCTATTGCCTTTGCACTAGTTCATTGTCGGGCATAATTAATAGTTGACAAACACTCGAAAATATTTAATAAAACAGAAATCTTAATCGTGTTCGGCAGGTGAAAAAGCCAGATGGAGGCTATTAAGTGCAAACGCTCTGAAATAAAATGCACACGAAGCATAGAGTGGGGAGAAAACGAGCTCAACTTTGGCCGTGAAAATGTAGGTGAGTGGAAAAAAAGTCGACAGAAAGATGCGGAAGTGTCATAACAGATACAGCTGCAAAGTCAAAGCAACACACAGATACAAATACAGAGATACGTGTGCGAGTGTGTGAGTGTGCGAGTGTGTGAGTGTGCGAGTGTGTGTGTGGCATGCAGCACTAGGCAACTGGTTGCCAGCACAGCTCATTAGCAGCAATCGAGCCGAGCCAAAGTCGTGGGGCCGGGTTTGGGCCTGGCCGCTGGGAGCTGGGGGAGGGGGAGGGGTAGGGGCTTGGAACAGCAGGAAAAAGTCTGGCACTGGACGTGAGCTCGTGTCTGTGTTGGCTTTTGTGGTTCCGTTAGTTAAACGAGCTGCAGCCAGCCGGAAAATGTAAAGGGGCGGGTGGGCAGGGCTGGAGTTAAACTCTACACCTTGTTGTTCTTGTTGTTGTTGTTGTTGTTTATGATTTGTTCTTTGAGCTCTGTGCGCTGGTTGGCAAGCGGAAAAGGTGACGCAGCACAAGCTAACGGCTTGGGCCGGACATTGTCATGGCGGGGGGTTGGGGGTTGGGGGGGGCGGATTGTAAAATTGTAAAGTTCACTCACCTGCAGGGTATGAAACGATCCAGCGACGTTGGCGTCGTCGACGATTCCAGATTATCAAATAGATTTCGGGCCACGGGACTGATGTGCTTCAGGATGCGCTTCTCGAACTCCGGACTGAACATTGTGTACTGTTATTTTGCTTTCAATTATTGTGTGAGCTGAGCTGTGTTTTGTTTTTGTACCGATTCGAATCGGTTAAGTGTTGCGGGTTACTTTGTCTTTGTAACCAACTGGAACACAACACAACTGGTTCGCGAACAGGCAACAAAATAAAGAACCAAAAACAACAACAACAGAGAAAAAAACAATACAGAATTTGTTGCCAACTCTAACCAATTGCAGCAACAAAATTCAAAACGAAAATTGCGTTAGATACCAAAATTGGTAACTAGAGAGCAACAACAAATGCGCCTTTTGTGTTGTTTTCTCGTAGATCGTAGATCGTCGATCGTGGATCGTCTTCTGCTTCAGCTTCAGCTGCTGCTTCCTCTTCTTCTTGTGCTTCTTCTACTTTGGTATTGCCGAGCTGTAAACATATATATACATATATATATGTATGTATGTATGTATGTATGTGTGGGGTATATCTGCGAGATATATAGCTTTATCGAGGCGGTTGGCTGTAAAGAAAAAGACAGAGCGAGAGAGAGAGAGAGAGGGAGAGAGAGAGCGCGGGGTGAAGCGTGTTAGAGTTAATTAGAATTGATTTAAATGTGTCGAGCTTGTTCTTATGTCTTATACATATACCCTGTAATTATGCGAACACAAATGGGGCATGCTGCACGCGTGCGCTTCTTATGTAACAGTCTAAAATTTCAACTCCATTGGCAACTGTGCAGCTGACAAGATTTCTTAGCTTAATTGCGGCAAAGGGAATCGAACTCAAAACCGCGTTCTGCTCGCATTCAGTGTAGTTTTGATATTTTACAGGGTATATGCTAAGGCTGCGCACCAATTGTGACTAGACAAAAAAAAAATTTGAATAAAATTGTAATTTATTTTTTGGTCGACAGTTTGCAAGCCAGCTCATTAATCAATGTCTGTCCGCCAGCATGGAGCACAACGTGGTTCTAGGCCTCCAAGATATGGCCAAAATGTGGGCGAGAGAGGCAGGGAGAGGGAGAGGGAGAGAGGGAGAGAGTGAGAGGCAGAGAGAGCGTGTGAGTGTTTGCTAGCTTTGGGCAGCTTATAAAGCTGGGCTCAGCCAGTTGCCAATGGGCTGGTGGGCGTGACAATCACACATTCAGATAGAGTATCTGTCCGTCCGTCCGTCCGTCCGTCTGTGTCTCTGCTGTCCATTTGTAACGGCTGTCATGTTGTTCGAATGTTATGCGCAACGCATGCGACGCGCATACTGAGAGGCTGGGCCCGGGTATTCTGTGAAGCTTCAGTGGCCAGTGCTGCCAAGTGTTGGCACGGGTTCAGTCCAGTGCTGCCCACTTGACGTGCTTACTGGTAATTAGTTAATGGGCGTTAACTGTTGCTTGTTGCCTGATCGCCGGGCGCAATAGAAAAACCAAAACTATAGGAAAATATGAGAAACAAGAAAAAAGAGCACAAATCAAAGGGTGGACTGTGGACGGAGGGAGGGGGTTTTGTCTTATACGTACCCAGCGCAGCGTGAAATGCAAGCAGCTTGAAACACTTCCGCGTTTCCACTAACACACTCACACATATCTACACACACACACACACACACACACACAACAGACATACACACACACACACAGAGGCATACATACAGTGGTCGTCTTTGGGCAAGCGTGCTTTCAACTTTTGTGGAATTTTATATTTGTTTTTTTGTTTTTTAAGGATTTTGCATAGAAAATATATTTATTGGCTATATACAGAGATACAGATATGTATATGTATATATATATATATATATGTATATATATATATATAAATATATATATGTATTTATGGAAAATTTATCGAACTGGCTACGTAGTCAAACATCAACTGACTGACGCGGCACATTCGGCCAGTTGACATTTAAGGCTGTGGCAGGTAGAGCTGCCGCTCGGGCCAGGTACACATATTAGGGCCCTTTTTGGGGTGGTTACGTCTGAAGCCGCGTCTCGGGCCCTGCGCTGCGCTGATAAGGCCTTATCGCGGCGCAAACATAAACAATGCGGGCAGCAGCTAAATGCTGAATGACTCAATCCCCGGGACTGCCTGCTCGAACATGTCGCGCCCAGCTATGACTCGATAAGCAACAAGTGCCACAGGTTACGTTGGGGTAGGGAGGGGCTGGGTAAAGGGTGGTGGCGGGCCTTGAGCTTCACTGGAAACGCAGGTTGCATCACCGAAGCTTTTCATTTGTTTGTACAGTTAGTTTGCCGGCACGGCCTTAGGCAAACATTCTGTTTCAAATGTTGCCTCCCAAAAAACGTATCCATCAAGAGAACCAAGTTGAACGGCCCAGCAAATACCCTGCAGCCAGCTACACGCTGCCCTCAGAGACATTCGCACCGCAATTGATATTCAAGATTTGCCCTCAATACCCTGTAAGATCGAGGCTTCGACACGACGGACCTCGCTGCACATGCCCAGTTCAGATCAGTGTATATGTATATGTGCGCACATGCACCCCTCCTCTTCACTGGCTACAGGGTATAACAAAATTGCTTTAGATTGCCCGAAAGTTGGGCTGAAATTGCCAAATTCCAAAAACTTTCGATCAAAGCCCAAAGCGTTACGTGGCATTTAATTAGTAAGCCCGCATAATTTTCCACACCACGCAAATTTCTATGAAAAGCACAGGAATAGGGGTCGACAGATGGATGGAGAGGGGGGTAAGGTGGGGGCAGTACATAGAATGTGCTTTCTGGACTATAAAAAACTTGCGCTTTACCAATTTGTCAAGTAAACACATAATAGAATATAACTCGGGCAGACTTGTACGAACTGTTATAACTGTTATAAAAAACTTAACGCGGTTTAAGACAACTTTTCGATAATATTGTTATACTTCTATCCTAGAAGACGTACATATTTACATATGTACACATAAAATATAATTGAAAAATTCGAACTATTGATTTTTCCAGGTATACATATGTATTCACTGTACAACATGTGCTTTATATATGATGGATAAATATTCTCGTAATATCTCTTAAATATACCACATGCTATTCATTTGATCTTTTCTTCATTCACACTCCACATTCTATTCATTTGATCTTGCTTATAGCTTCTGGTTTCAATAGGTTTCACATAGCGTGTGCACACTGTGATTTGGTCGCTTATTTTTGGATGCTGCTTGGAGCACTGATCGAACTGTGCTGCTGCTGCTGCTGCTTCCATGGCGAGCCGAAGGTCAGGAAAAGTCGACAACAGCCGCTCGACATTTATAGACGCTGAGATAATGCCACAAGGCGGAGCCACCAACTGGGGCACAGCTGCGGCTCCCACAGCGATAGAAGGCTGCACTTGAACTTTGGCGGCTATAAATATGTCGTGAGTGTCGAGAGGGAGAGGGAGAGGGAGAGGGAGGGAGAGGGGTATATGGGCTGACAAGTTACAATAACCGCACACCTCATCCGCCTCCGGCTGCTGCTACGGCGCGGCTGCGGCTGCAGTTGCGGTTGCCGTTGGTCTTATCAGCAGCGCGACGAGCGTTGAGGCCATGTGTGGGAATATGATAAGAGGCGTACAGCAACAACAACGAACAACGCGATTCACATGTGCCATGACAACAGAAATAAAAAAAAAAAAAAACAAAGCACTACAAAAAACCAATTTGCCACCCCTTTTTAGGCCAAAGCGAGAGCGCAAGCGGAAGAGAGAGGCAATGCAGGAGCCGCAGGCAGCAATCGATAGACACACACACACACACGGATAAAGCGAGAGAGCAAGAGAGCCAAGCACGCCCCCCTCCCTACGCTGCTTAAAGTGCAAAAGCGTAACGGAAAACGTAATCATGTCAAGGACACTGGCCAAGCCAAGTGGCCCAGAGAGAGACAGAGAGACAGAGAGAGAGAGCGGCAGCAATAGATTTAGTAGCGTCTGCTGCTGACTAAATATTTAATTAAACAATTTGCAGTAATTCCGTTTGTTTTTGTTTGGCTTATTGTGCACTTACACACACGCACACTAATACTGAGGCAAGCGCACGCACTGCTAGAGCTAGGCAGATAGCAGCAGCAGCTGCATACACACACTCGCGCGCACGCACGCACGCATACCAGCAAAAAAAAAAGAGACAAATGCACACGCTCTCTCGCACACAATGTACAGCTATATCTAGCAAATAGTGCAACGCGCATTCAAATGAACTTTAAACATTTAACTGTTGTTCTACAATTGCACACACACACACAACTTTGCCTATGAGCTCACTGCACTTACGTTTTATGTGTATTATTTGCTGCAGACTCTAAATTTAAACTTTAGTGTTTTTACGCGCAAAAAACAACGAAAACGGTTAATTTTGATTTTGTTGTAGCTGCTGCATCGCTGCTCTGCGGCCAGCACCACCACCAGCGCTGCTGAAGAACACAAACAACTGTTTTCGTTTTTATTGTTACGCGACGCGAGGGTTGTTCTTGTTGCAGTGGCGTTGACAGCGAGTTTTATAACAACGTTGCACTCTGCGCGCGTTTTAGGCAAACATACAATTTTGTTGGTTGTTTATTTCAATTGTTTGGTGGCTTTGGCTGCGTTGCGGTCCGCGCTTGTTCACCGCCGTTTGATTTGTCTCCAAAAGCAGCGTTTTTTTTGTTGGTCTTGAGTCGCGCTAGTTAGGGATGTTCACCGCCTATCGATATGTATCGATAGCTGGCAAGCAACACTTAACACGATCAGCTGTTTAAGCGATTATTATTTACCAGCAAAATACTAAAACGATACTTTGCCTAGCGCTTTGCGGCATCGATGCTAGTAGGAAATTACCGGCTGGGAAAATTCAAATAAAAAACACGCCACTCGAAACTTATCGCCTTCTTTTTAATAAACTATAAGTTAGCTATAGCCCATATTTCAAGTCAACCACCAAGAACAGTTGAAATCTTTTGGATCGATTAAGAATCAACAATATTCACGTGCGAGTTGAGAAAATCGTCATCAAATTCCTGCACCTGCTCACCGGCCGGCGAATTGGTGTGTTGATGCCCCTTCCGCTGTATCTCGATAATGTCAGCACTCCAGATCTTACTCAGTTGGTCCTTCATGCAGCTCCTTATATACGCTAGATGGGCGCCAATCAAATTCCCATCGTCCTTACGCTCCAGATGTATGCTGCACGCACTGCCATCCCAGCGATCATCCAGCCGTTCCGGAGGAGCATGGCAGCCACGTTCTTCTTCTCCCTCTGCCATTTGGATGGACTTTTTATAAATGACTTGAAGGCTGCAGAATTTTGTAGGCTTAGTGAAAGGCGTGCTTCTAACTGACTAGATTAGGTGATATACACACACATATATATTATTTTTTTGATGTATCCGAGAAGGCTTCACTCCACAGCAAAACTAAACTCGAGAATCTCATATTACAGCTTTAGCTTAAATTCGTTTTTTTTTTTTAATGTGCAGCGCAGCGTATCTTCCTTCTTGTCGAAGCCAAAGCCACCATGTCAAAGCTGCCGCTTCCTTATTGTCGAAGCTGCCGTCACCTGCCTGCCAGAGCCGCCGCTTCCTCCATGTCGAAGCAGCCATATCCTAATCCTTGGCAAAGCCACCAATTCCTCCTCGTCTAAGCAACCGCTTCCTCCATGTAAGGCCGCCACCTCCTCCTTGTCGAAGCAGCCGCCGTTTCCTCCTTGCCCAAGCACCCACATCCTCCTCCTCGCAAAAGCAGCCGCTTCCTCCTTGTCGAAGCAGCCACCGTTTCCTCCTTGTCTAAGCACCCACATCCTCCTCGTCAAAGCAGCCGCCTCCTCCTTGTCGAAGCAGCCATATCCTCTTCCTAGTCAAGGGTGCCACTCCCTCCTCGTGAAAGCAGCCGTCTCCTGCAAGTAGCAGCCGCCGTCGCCGCCTCCTCCTAACTAAATGCAGACTTCAATATGTGGGGCCTACTTGAATTCATGAGAATCGCATAGAACGGCTTTCGTGAAAAATACGTTTTTTTTTAAATAAGCAGCTCAGTAAGAAGTAATGTTGGTCTTACATGCACACATATAACAGCCATATGCAAACCTACATACATACTCACATGTGCAAACATACATTGATGTATACATTTACATTCATACACATACAAATACGTACATATGCACACACATACATATACATACAAATATACACATATGCATATATACATACACACATATGTACATACGCACATACATATATACATACACACATACATACATACATATACACATTCATACATACACACATACATGCATACACACATACATACACACATGCACACATAAATACATACACACATACATACATACACACATACATACATACACACACACATACATACATACATACACACATACATTAATGCACACATACATACACACATACATGCATACATACATACACACACATACATGTACACATTCATACATGTACATATACATACATATAAACGTACATACACATACGCATACATACACATACACTTACATACATACACATACACTTACATACATACACATATGTATATACATACATATATACATACATATGTATATCTCTAGATTTGTCAACTTTTTTGAAGCTCACCATCGACGGAGAAGTAATATCTAAAATGGATAGAGAAAAAATACATATTTGTGCATAATTTCGATTCTGATTTATATTGAATACTTACGAGCGTCTCGTGCGGGTTCCTTTACAGAAGCTTAAATGTAGAAAATTGAAGATTTTTGTTGGGCCGGCAAACAGTTAACTGGAGCTGCAGCCGGGTGAATGCGATATCTTGAGGCGGCTTCAAGTGGAAAGCTTGACCGGCGGCCAATATTGATCCAGTTGCCTGTGACAAGACGTCACAAGGAAAGTTGTTTGTTGACTTTGTGCCTCAATTAGGCATAATGAGCATACAGTTTGGGTATATGTATATAGAGTATATATACAGGGTGTAATCGGGCGTGTGAGAAATGAAAGCCTGGCCCAGTTGCCCAGCTGTTGCGGATGTGAGAGCTCCTCCTGACCCAAGCCCCTAATGTCATTTGTACTGCCTGCGCGTCCGCAGTTAACCGACTTTTTTCGGGCACAACGCACCGCACGATGAACATCAGCGGGCTGCTCCACTTCGAGTCGATGGACTATCGGGGTGCACAGACCCAGTCGGCGGCCATCAATCAGTTTGTGGCCAGCGCATTGCGCGTCTTCATCGAGGACTTCTATCAGCGTGTGGCGCCATCGTTTATGCTGATCATCTCGTGCCGCCGTCCCAGTCCCATGAACTTCTATCGCAACATAATGCAGCTGCTGTACGAGAGCGTCGACACCATGATCCTCCAGTTGATCCATTACAATCACACACAGCCGCAACGCATTGCGGGTCCACGTTTACACAATCTGCTGCTGGTGGATTCGCTCCAGGCCTTGCTGTACGTGGCCGACTGCAACGATAATAAAGTGCTTTTATACCCTGTTCATAACTTGCAAAACCGGAAATATACCTTCATAAGTCTTAAGTCCCTTGGCCATGCCCAGCCGAACGCGAGCTGTTTCCTTCTGCTCGGGTTTTAGGCCAGATTTGTTGTCCAGTTAAAGTCTTGGGACCAACTCGCATAGTTTAAAATTTAGCCCCCTCTCTGACTCTCTCTATCTCTCTCTTTCTGGCAGGGACATTGAGATCCACACGTATACGGGCCGCCACGATGGCAGCGAGTATTACTTCATCTTCCTGCAGCAGCGGGATGCACTGCTGCCGCTGGAGCTGCAGGGAGTGTTCGAGTATTGCTGGCGGCATCAGCTGCTCAACTGCAATGTGATGACCCAGAGTGGCGGCGGGGACGTGCTGATGCACACCTATTTTCCGTATGCGGCGACTCACTGCGACGCGGTGCTGGGCCAGCAGATCAATCGCTTTATGGGCGTCGCCTGGCAGCAGCCGGTATACTTTCCGGCCAAGCTGCACAATCTGCATGGCTGCCCGCTGCAGGTGCTGTTGCGTGCCGTTACGCCGTTTTTCAGCGTAAGCAAAAGTGAGCCCGGACTGGAGGATCGGCTGCTGCAGGAGTTGGCCAGGCGCATGAATTTCGCCGTGCAACTGGTGGAGAACGGACCCTGGACGGAGCCGCAAATGCTGCAGCTGGTGAGTGCTATACATATACGAAATACGATTAGACTTTGACAATATTCATATGGAATGCTGTGCAGCTGCAGCAGCGACGCGCTCACCTGGCCATTGGATACATACGCAAACGTGTGGAGCATGCCGCCAATCTGACAGCCGTCTTTCCGCACTATTCCAGCCGGCTAATCGGCTGCCTGTCGCTGAACGCGCACAACTTGACCAGCTTTGAGCTGTTGGGCTTTCCCTTCCAGACGCTCGCCTGGCTGGGCGTGCTGACCAGCTTTCTGGGCGTCAGCTGTCTGATGCTGTGCACGCGCCGGCGTGTGGCCAGGGCGACAATGCTGCTCGCCGTAGTGGCAATTGCCTGGGGCCAGCCCATTGTCTCGTCCGGCCTGCGTCCCGCCCAGCAGCTGGTCTACATCAATTGGCTGGGCTTCACGCTGCTCGTGCGCGCCATGTACTCGGCTCTGTTCTACCATATGCTGCGCCAGCAGGTGCATCAACGTTTGCCCCGCAATCTGTTCGACCTGATGGAGGGCAGCTATACGGCTGTGATGAATCGCATTACCGCCCAGGATGTGGGCGAGGTGAGCAGCCTCCAGGTGCTCTTGAGCAATATGCGTGCAATTGTCCTTGCGAGCGATGTGGAGCACGATGTCCTGGACCAGGTCGAGTCGCGGACCACGCAGCGGCGCCTCTTTGGCATACTCTCGCGCCAGACCCTGCTGCATGCGGCACAGCGTGGCCACAAGCCGGGCGCCTACTATATGCTGCCGCAGCATGTGCTCGAGCAGCAGCTGGCCATCTATCTGCAGAAGCATTCGCATCTGGTGCAGCGGCTCGATGAGCTGATCATGTCCATTCAGGCGGTCGGCCTGATCAACTACTGGGCCGGCCAGCTGGGCAGCGAGCGCTATTTTCGCAGCACATTCATGTATCGGGACAATCGGCTGCGCCAGCCCGATCTTTGGGGTCTCTATATCATAGTGGGCGTGCTCTACGCCCTCGCCACGCTCGTGTTCATCTGGGAGCTGCTCTCGGCGCGCTGGCGTCACGTCCAGTAGTCGGCGAGGCCCATTAATTTAATGTCCAATTCACCAAAGTTCTCACGAGTGAAAATAAAAACAAACAAACAAAAAAAAGAGAGGGCAACACTGTTTTTTAACTGTTCGATATCGATAACATCTGTTATCGTTGTTGGTATTAATCGTTTCGGAAAGTGCAACAGAACGAGGGAGATGACAAACAGTTCCAAAATGTCGATAACTTTGCAGCTTTTAACTAGGTCGAAACGTATTCAAAATGTTCGATAACGATAACAGCTATTTTAATCATTTGTTTTTAATTCTTCTTAGACTATTATGCAAATCACAAAGTTTTCAGTTAAATGCTATACAAATAATAGACACAAGTTCATGAGAGTAACAAACAGTTTTAATGTTCGATAACATAATCGATAACGATAACAGGCGTCATCGATTGAAAATTTCAATTAGTGCAAAAAGCTCTCAAATGTTCGATAGCATTACTTTTCAGCTTTTAATATTTTGTGCAAATCAAAATAACGAAGCGTATTCAACATTTTCGATAACGATAACAACTACGATCGATGATCATTTAAATCATTGTTTTTTTTTTGCAAGTCATCTTAAAGTTTATTATGCAAATCACAAAGTTTTCAATTAAATGCTATACAAAAATTAATTTTTTCAGAGAATATGAGAGTAACAAACAGTTTTAATGTTCGATAACACAATCGATAACGATAACAGGCGTCATCGATACAAAATTTATAATAAATGCAGTTCTGGCTTTACTCGTTGCTCTTCTTGTAGTTGTTGGTGTTCATGCTGCTTCTGCCGCGTTAGAGCTTCTCGAGCAGAATGGATGAGGCGCCGCCGCCGCCATTGCATATGGAGGCGCAGCCCAGTTCGCCGGCTTTGAGGGCATGCGCCAGATGGGTGACCAGACGCGCACCAGACATGCCAATCGGATGGCCCAGGGAGACGGCGCCGCCGTGTACATTCACCTTAGCCGGATCAATGTCCAATTTGAGTATGTTGGCCAGCACGACCACGGAGAACGCCTCATTGATCTCCCACATGGCGACATCCTCTTTGCGGACACCGGCACGCTCCAGCAGCTTGGGCACCGCCAATGCGGGCGCAATGGGGAAATCAATGGGATCCGTTTCGGCATCCTGGAAGGCGACAATGCGCGCCAATGGCTTGAGGCCGGCACACTTGGCCGCCTCGGCGGTCATCAGGACGACAGCGGCGCCGCCATCGTTCAGGGTCGAGGCATTGCCGGCGGTAACGGTGCCATTCTCCTTTTGGAACACCGTCGCCAGTTGGGCGAACTTCTCAAAATTGACGCGCTTGTATTCCTCATCCTCGGCAATGATCTGCTCCGGCTTGCGCTTAAGCTGAATCTTTACGGGCGCAATTTCATCGGCGAAGACCTTGTCGGCCCAGGCCTTGGCCGAACGCTTGTAGGATTCAATGGCAAAGTCATCCTGCTGCTGGCGTGTCACCTGCATCTTCTTGGCGGTGTTCTCGGCACAGTTGCCCATGTGGAACTTGTTGTAGACATCCCAAAGGCCGTCGAAGACAATGCCATCGGTTAGTTTGACACCGCCGTAGGGCGTGGCACCGCGCTTCAAATAGTATGGCACATTCGACATGGACTCCATGCCGCCGGCAACAACGATATCAGCCTGGCCGAGCATCAGCGACTGGGCGCCGAGCATCACCGATTTCATGCCCGATGAGCACACCTTGTTGACGGTGGTGCAGCACACACTGGTCGGCAGGCCGGCAAAGATGGCTGCCTGGCGTGCCGGCGCCTGGCCGAGACCGGCGGACACAACATTGCCCATGATCACCTCGTTGACATCGTCCTTGCCAATGCCGGCACGCTGAATGGCCGCCTCGATGGCCGTGGCGCCCAGCTGTGAGGCCGATAGCGGCGCCAGCTGGCTCTGGAAGCTGCCGATCGGTGTCCGTGCGGCGGACACAACAACAACATCGCCGATCTTCGAGCTGTAGCGACGCGCCTGGGCGCACAACTGGCTTCTGGTAACTCGCAACATGGCTTTGGATTGCGATTTATGTAACCGACAGCTTCTAGAATCGAACGATCACTGGAATTTTACCACTTGCAATAATTTTGAGGCTGAGAACCTGTTGCTATCCACTTGCGTAACGTGCCGATGGCGTGTGAGCAGCTGTTGCGCACAGTGTTGGAAAGTGAAGTGTGGAGAGTCGCTTGCCTGCAAGCTTTTTAGTTCGTGTTTTCCTTGAAGTTTTAGTATTTTTGCTTGTCATTGTGATTTTGATGCTGATTTGCTTTAATGTAGAATACGGCAGAAACGATCTTGGAATTGATTTTGCATGTTTTCCTTAATGCCGTTTGTGTTAATCATTACAAAAAACACCTTTGCAATATTGGTTTAATTTCATTTTTGGGCATAGTATTTTTCATGACAGATCAGTTTGATTGGGTTTTTAGTATTTGTTATTATAAAGCGGTACTTTTTCGGAATGTTTGAAAACATAATTTTGTTGCTTTGATCATAGAAGTGGGTAGAACAACTATTTGTTTAAATAAAACATAATGTGAGCAATAATTAAACAAAAAAAAAAAACAATTGACATCCGAATATATGACATTTGTAAAGCATAGCGAATATGCCAAATATTTAATATTCAATTTCAACAATCGCAGTGAACGTCTCAACATGTTTTCTAGTATATTTTTGGTATTTGAGCATATGCGGTCGACGGTCACACACTGCTTGTAACTGCAAAACAATAACAAAAGCAGACGGCAGACAAACACTACTTTGCCGCCTGCCGCCCGCCCGCCCGCGCGCTAACCAACAAGCACTCGCTCTCAAATTCCTGGTTCTGGTTCTGATTCTGGCTACGTTTCTAGCCCGCTGCTGTGTTGCCAATTATCGTTGCATCCAGCCATCGCGTCGTCTTGGCCTTGTGCTCGAGCAGTGTTGTGTGTGTGTGTCGGTGTGTGTGTGTGTGTGTATGTGCGCGCAAGAACAGCGTTGATTAATTTTTTCTAACGTTGCGCCCATGTGAATCCAAAATATTCTTGCTGATACTTTTCTTATGTGTAACTAACAGAAACACAAACAACACAGTGAACGCGAATAAAGCATGTGCATAGCATAGGTATAATTTATATTTATAAAAAAAAAAAGCAACAATAGGCACTAAGCATAAAATCAACTGAAGCGCGACAGCCACGGCAGTAGAGACGGACAGAGACCGACGGACGGACGGACGGACGGACAAACAGACGGACAGGCAGCCAGGCAGGCGAAAACTGGCGCAGCGTGAAAGCGAGCGAGATAGCAAATAATCACATTAAAGCAATAATTAATACTGCATCAGATTTAAGCTAACTATAAGATACCAAGTTATAGTTCAAATTCAAATCAATACGCTGCGAAAATCTGAGTTGCGCTTATCACGCAACAGTAGCAGCAGCAACAACAACAACAGCCAAAAAAGTATTACACACCAACACAAACAAACGACGACTCTCACGGACGGACGAACGCACGC
>JAEIGF010000591.1:10107500-10202500 GCA_018903485.1 Drosophila littoralis
TTTCCTCGAGAACTTTCGGGTATATTTAAAATATGATTTAAGCATAATCGACATAGGATATATAAGAGACCACATACCAAATATTCCAGGGCTTACTCCCAAAGATCCTGAGATGCTCCGAGGTAAAACCTTTAAAAGAAGGCAACTTTTAACAATTTTCTAAAATATAATTTAATAATATTAACATTTGATACTTACGCTTGGATATGTTTTCTCATGCGCACCTCTCTCTCGCTCTCTGTCTCTCCCTCTATGTGGACAGTCCACGTTTAGGCTGTCGCTCTTGGCCAGCGGCTCGACCATAGAGCTGGTGGAGCAGCTGCTGCTGGGGAAGGCTCAGAATGGCATGGCCATAATACGACCGCCGGGCCATCATGCCATGAAGGCCGAATTCAATGGGTATTGCTACTTTAACAATGTGGCGCTGGCTGCACAGCACGCTCTCGAGGCGCACCAGCTGCAGCGCATCCTGATTATCGACTACGATGTGCATCATGGCCAGGGTACGCAGCGCTTCTTCTACAATGATTCCAGGTGCGTTTTTCGACTCTTATATCTTGCGTGTCCCTAACTTCTTTGCTCCCTCTCTCTCTCTCTCTCTGTCTCTCTGTGTGCAGGGTCTTGTATTTCTCGATACATCGCTATGAGCACGGCAGCTTCTGGCCGAATCTGCAGGAATCGGATTATCATGCGATTGGCGCTGGCTCCGGCACCGGCTACAATTTCAATGTGCCGCTGAATGCCAAGGGCTTGGGCAATGGCGATTATATGGCCATATTCCAGCAGCTGCTGCTGCCGGTGGCCATGGAATATCAGCCGGAGCTGATTATTGTCTCGGCCGGCTATGATGCGGCCCTGGGCTGCCCGGAGGGCGAGATGGAGGTGACGCCCGCCTGCTATCCGCATCTGCTCAATCCGCTGCTGCATCTGGCCAATTGCCGTGTCGCCGTCGTACTCGAGGGCGGCTACTGTGTGGAATCGCTGTCCGAGGGCGCCGCCTTGACGCTGCGCGCCCTGCTGGGTGATCCGTGCCCGCCGCTGGTGGAGCCGCTGCAGGTGCCCAGCCCGGTGCTGCGCGAGGCCCTGCTCAACTGCATCTATGTGCATCGTCCGTACTGGCGCTGCCTGCAGCTGCAGCAGACCTATACGCCCGGCGAGCTGCAGTCTGCCGGCGGCACGATTCCGTTGCATCGCGTGCAGCGCATTTGGCTGGGCGGCCCGCCGCCGGCGCCGGATCAGCGCTATCCGACGCGCGGCACCTCCGCGGAGCTGAGTCCCGCTGTGGTCGCCAGCAATGCGTCCCGTTTGAGTCTGTTGCGCGCCGAGACGCAGCTGTCGGTGCCGGCGGTGCGCGTTTGTTATGCCTACGATGCCCAAATGTTGCAGCATTTCAATTTGCACGATGCCACCCATCCGGAGCAGCCGATGCGCATACGCCAGATCCATCAGATGCACGAGGACTATCAGCTGCTCGGGCGGATGCAGCAGCTGGCGGCGCGCGCCGCCACCACGGACGAGGTGTGCCTGGCCCATACGCGCGCCCATGTCAATTCGGTGCGCCGCCTGCTGGGACGCAGCGTTGAGGAGCTGCAGCAAGTGGGCGCCGGCTACAATTCGGTGTACCTGCATCCGCGCACCTTCGAGTGCGCCATACTTGCCTCCGGCGCCGTACTCCAGGCGGTGGATAGCGTACTGCGCGGCCAATCCCGCAGCGGCATCTGCAATGTCCGACCGCCGGGCCATCACGCCGAGCCGGATCAGCCGCACGGCTTCTGTATATTCAATAATGTGGCCATTGCGGCCCAGTATGCCATACGGGAATATGGCCTCGAACGGATCCTCATTGTCGACTGGGATGTCCACCATGGCAACGGAACTCAGCACATCTTCGAGTCCAATCCGAAGGTGCTCTACATAAGTGTTCATCGCTACGAGCATGGCGCCTTCTTTCCCAAGGGTCCCGCCGGCAACTTCGATGTGGTCGGCAAGAATGCCGGCCGTGGCTTCAATGTCAATATTCCCTGGAACAAGGTGAGTGCAGCAGCTCCATACCATACCATACAAACCTCTATCCGATCTATAGTCGCCAGATTCTAGAGTAGTCCGATTGGTTCAGGTTATATTGCAGAACTTTCCATATAAGGAACCCGATTTGGGAAAGGTTTTCCCGCATCCAAAAGAATCGAAATCTATCTTAAAAGTTGAAACGTTTTCTTAAAGCTATATGATATAGCGGCTCGTGGCTCGTTCTTGATCAGATCCTAAAAGCCTAGTTATGCCAAGATTCTTAAAATCTGTATCTGTATCTGTATCTGTATCTGTATCTGTATCTGTATCTGTATCTGTATCTGTATCTGTATCTGTACATGCAAAGCCTGACTAACGCATACCCTTTACCTTTTTGGCTTTTGCAGAAGGGCATGGGCGATGTGGAGTACGCATTGGCCTTTCAGCAGCTAATCCTGCCCATCGCATACGAGTTTAATCCGCAGCTGGTGCTGGTCTCGGCCGGCTTCGATGCGGCCATTGGGGATCCGTTGGGCGGCTGCAAGGTGACGCCGGAGGGCTACGGCCTGTTCACCCATTGGCTGTCGGCCTTGGCCGGCGGTCGGATCATCGTTTGCCTGGAGGGCGGCTACAATGTCAACTCCATATCGTATGCGATGACCATGTGCACAAAAACGCTGCTGGGCGATCCGGTGCCGACGCCCCAATTCGGATCGACCGCCCAACGCTCACCGACGGTGGCCTTCCAGAGCTGCGTGGAGACGCTGCAGCTCTGCGTGGATCAGCAGCGTCATCATTGGAAATCGCTCGTCTTTGGCTGCAAGCTGCCGCAGTTCATTTTGGGCGAAAACAATAACGAGGATTTTCTTGCTGCTACCATGGACCAATTGAGTATATCAAATGACGATCCACTGGGCGCCGCCGGCGGCGACATCGACGCACAGCCCGATCGCGGCCAGGACCGGCCCAGCGGCAGCAAGCCCAAAGTCAAGGTAAAAACGCTCAGCGAGTTTATGGCCGAGCACAAGGAGGTACGAGCAACTGACCACCACCACCAGCAGCAGCAGCAGCTGTAGCCACACACACACACACACACACACACACACATACATCAAAGACAATATAAATACCAAGATTGTTGCCAATTCCCCCATATATATATACTATATATATCGAATTTTACCAGTTTCTAGCTGAATCTGGATATTTTTGGACATTTTATAGCTGAATCGATCATAAAAAACAATAGCTCTATTTATCTCGCAGTTGGCGATTTTAGAGCTAAACACGATTATTTCCCAGCGATTTTAGTAGAGCAAATCATTTCTAGCTAAATTTTGATTTGGGCCATTTCACAGCTAAACATAGCTGCGCCATACTTAAAGTTGGCTATTTAATGCTAACTATATATATTTATAGTAACTATGACTGATTTCTAGCAAAAGCTGGCTAATTTGGAGCTGATTTTGGCTGATTTATAGCAAATATCAGCTATATCATAGCAGTATCCGGCTAATTTATAGCTTAATCTGGCTCATCTTAGCTGAAATTGTTTAGTCCTAGAAATTGTTTGTCCAAAACTGTTTAAATTTGCAGCTGCCAGCAATTCAGGTTATTTTTAAACCGATTAAGCTATTATTTTCTAGCTATTTTAAGCAGCCAGTAGCTATTATTTTCTAGCTATTTTAAGCAGCCAATTGTCGCTTCAAAACAGTTGCTAATGTAGCTAAACCCATCAGCATGGAGCAAGGCACACCAAAGGCCAAAAAATGGGAAAATAGCCAAATTTGGCTAGAAAATAGCTGAATCGGCAACACTGATCAAGCAGCTTAGTATTTATATTGCCTTTGCACTCACACATAAACAGTTTTTTTTTTAGCAAACACACTAATCTCCTGTCACTCTCTCTCTCTCTCTCTCCCTCCCTGCCTGTCAATTTGTTCGCCCACTGTGCGTCTCTCTCTCTCTCTCTCTCTCTCTCTCTCTCCTTTGTATGCCACATTTCTTACTGGCCTGCTCTTGCCAGGCGCTCGAGCAGCAGGAAATGTTTGCCATTTATCCCCTCAAAAGCTGCCCACACTTGAGCCTGTTGCGTCCGGAGGAGGTGCCCAAATGTAAGCTAAACCCGAATATGCACTTCTCTCTCTCCCCCTCTCTCTACCTTTCTTTTGCCATATATGTTTATCTCACTCTTTCTTTCTGCTTTGTTAATTCTCGCTTGTGGCTGTGCTTGTGTGTTGCTTCTTCCTATTATTTGTTTTTTCTTCTTTTTATTACTGATCTTGTCTAGAGCTTTAAATAATACCCCGCATAAGAAGTACAGCTATTGCATATGTTCGTTTATCTGTTATTTACCTTTAGCTTGTTTTTTTTTTAGCAATATAACAGTTGTGTAGTTTAGTTAGATGACAAGATTGCAACAGCTGTATAACAGTTTAATCACAAAATACTTTCTGTGGCTAGCACAATTCGGAAACATTGATCATATAGCAGCCGTATAGGAGTATAATTGCCGCTTAATAGTTGTATAACAGTTTAGATCAACAACTGATTTGTATCGTGTATAGCTGTTGCTTAATAGTTGTATAACAGTTGAAAAGAATTGCTTTGCATGAAACGAAAATGATCATTTATAACAGACATATAACAGTATAGGTGTCGCTTTACAGTATAACAGTTTAAAATCACCAACACCGCAAATTGTGAATGCTTTTCTTTAGTTGTGTTTATTCTCTTTTTATCTGTATCTTCTCTTTTCGCGTGGCATTTGCTTCCAGTATAACAACTGTATAACAGTTGGCATATTTTTGCCAGAGTCGAACAATGTTGGAATGCTTTTCGTTGGCTTTTTTTTTTGTGTAAATATTGCGTGCTTTCTGTGCTACACATAATCCAAGAATTTCAAAGATATTAATCTATTTATCTACCCCTCCTCCCCCCAAACACGCCACGCCCCTCAAAATGCAGCAATAAAAACAAACGGCGCATGCGGCGACTGCGCCTCAACGGTGGAGAATTGGGTATGCCTGAGCTGCCAGAGCATCGGCTGCGGTCGCTACATCAATGAGCACATGGAGCAGCATTGCCAACGAGAGAAGCATCCGCTGGTCTTGAGCTTCAGCGACCTGTCCGTGTGGTGCTACGAGTGCAGCGCCTATATCGATCATCCGCTGCTCTATGCCTATCAGAATCTGGCGCATCTGGACAAGTTCCAGGAGGCGATGGCCTGGACGCATGGCTGCATGCAGCGCCCCGATGGCTGCTATCCGATCGAAGCGGAGCGTCAGGACAACGACAGGAACAAGGACAACGACAACGACAAGGACAAGGACAAGGATAGCGGCTCCAGCAATAGCAACAGCAACAGCAGCAGCTCCAGCGGCTACTACATACATCTCGAGCGGAATAACTGACATTTGGTGGTGCGTGTGCTGGACGCCATTACGGATTACATGTGCACGCTGTGTCCGCCGCTGAGGCACATACTCCAGCTGCTTGTGGAGCACATGTGGCCGCTGCTGGAACGCATTTACCTCAAGCTCATCCAATATTTTCTGGCCCATTGAGGCACACACGTGCACACACACACACACACACACCGACCAGGCACACCACGCACCGCATCTCCGCATCCTGTTAACCTTGTACCTTGGCATCCATAATATTCTCCATCCAATATCCAAAAATCACACCGCTGAAGCTGAAGAAACGTTGCCGCATTAAATTAATTGTTTTTTCCCGCAAGCCGAAGGGGGGAGGGGGGGCTGTTGTGGCCCCAGCCCCCTTACCCTTACCATTACCCCTACCCAATTCCCAACCTCCCCCAACTTATTGTATATGCATATAGAGATTGTTAAAAAATCACAAAAACAAAAAAAAAAAATGTTATCACTAATCATTAATTAACCACGTACCAAGTAATAAAACAAGCGAACGATAAGCAATTTTTTGGCATAAACAAAATCGATTAAACGTTTCATTCAGGGCTGCAAAATACGCTTTGAGGCCGAGCCGGCTTTTGGTTCAAACCGAGGTTTTTTTTTTATAGATTATAACAGTTCGGACAGACGTCTCTCTCTCTCTCTCTCTCTCCATCTCTCCCTCTCTCCCTCACACACACGCGCTCCGTCTCGCTCGTTTATTTGACTATTCACCACAGTAAGTTCAACATGAACCATGAGGCGTTGCCTTACTTATCAGGGCTAAACTCAGGTGTGGGTAAGGAACTTGTAGACACAGGGCTTGCGGCTTTGGTTAAGAAAGTGATCAGTAGTTCGATATTGAGATATTGATTGATTTAAAGCAGAAGGGTAAAGATACTATTATAAATGATAAAGTTTTTTCCCCTTATGATCAGCTTTATGACATCGTTTTTCGATCCGACCGAAAGGTCGATGCTGACTCAGCTGTTGAGAGAGAGAGAGAGAAGTCAAGAATATGTACTATATATAAATGTAGGATCGGGAAGGTCTACCTAGAAAGGTTTACAGTTCGACAGTGATGCCACCTTTCGTCAATTTGGACTCCAAAGAGTTGACTACGGACCCGTTTAAGAGTCGAAGAGTCGAATCGTGCCTGGATTGTCCTGAGAGCATGTTATTTATTTAGTGCAACAGCCGCCAATTAGTTGAAACATGATTTCATTAATTTACTCTCCAACTCCTCTGGGGACGACGCTCAGATGTATATTCGCTTAATTGAGCGACGAGTGGCCAATGTGTAGCTGCAAACGGGGCACTTGCGGCTGACGCGCACCACCGCCAGGATGCAGGGATAGCAGAAGACGTGGCCACACAAGGTCGTGGCCGGCTGGCGGCCCGAGACGCTCTCCAGGCAAACGGGACACTTGTGCGACGGCTCGTCTCCGTATTCGCTGGCGGCGATGATGGCGCGACCTGTTCGCTTAGTTCGAACATTGCGCGGAGGAGCCGGGGCGCAAGAGGGATCCAAAGTGCATGCGACAGCTAAAGCTGGGCCTGGAGAGAGTCCTGAGGCTAGGGCAGAAGTGGGTGCCGAGGCTAGGCTGGGAACCGGGGCAGAACAAGGATCCAAAGCGAGAGCCAAAGGCGTGGCAGGCGCGGGAGCAGCAGCCGGTGCTGGTGGCGGTCCCGGAGCCGGTGCCGGAGCGGGAACTGGTGCCGGGGCCGGAGCTGGTGCCGGTGCTGGTGCTGGCTCTGGAGCATCGTTATCGTCTTCAGACAGATTGGCGAATGACGGCAATGGGCGATGCATATTGTGACCGCCGCTCAACAAATCCACAGTCGCATCCGGCTCAAGTGCGCCTGCGGAGCGCCGACGTGGATTGTAGGATAGACCTACAATCAGAACGGGCTGATTGTTATCAGCAAGGCGCTTACGATTGCCATTTGCTGACAATGGGTAGTTTCCAGATGGCCAAACCATATCTGCAATGGTGCGAACAAAACTAAGAAGTGCTTAAAAAGAGGAAACGAAAAAATACAACAAATTATACAAACTTTTTTATGTATGGCTTTTCTGCTTACAATTAAAAGTTGCAAGTTGCAAGTTCTCTTTTAATTTGCAAAATGGCTCGAACGAAAATCTCGTTTGACAAGCGATTTGACAGTTTTCCTAACCTCAATTATAAGCAGGAAAAACAATTACATATGTAGTTACTTATGTATGTATATCGAAAAGTGTTGCCACACTGCAGGATAATTTTAAATTCGCTGAGCAGCATTTGTTAGCCATGATGCAAATGCATTAAATCCATTGCGCACAAAGAGACAAAGTTGGCCAAAAACCGTTACTTTGCGTTTCTACATCTGCTATCCCTCTTACGCGTGCAGTGCACATCTCTCTCCAGTTCAGTTGCGAGAGACTGCAATTCAGTTGAGCAAAGCAGCAAGCAGTGTGTCAAGAAACCGTTAGTTTGCTCTCACTTGGCAACACAACACAGAGCGCAACACACGATATTCACGGGCTGTGCAACACACGCGCTCTGTCACTCTTTCGAGTACTTTTGTCCATGGTGAATTCGTGGCTTTTCACCACGGCTTCGACTGTTGCGTTCTCACTTGCGCAGCTCAAAAATAACGGCGCTTTGCATGCTATTTTAAATTGCGACGCATGTAAGAAAAGCAGCACTCTATATGTATGCATATACATACATACATACATACTTAACCGCTCAATAGCCCAAAGATGTGCAGGTGACTTAAGGCACGCGCACTGCAGGCATGCGTACATATTCACATATATATACATATATGTATGTATGCATGTATATATCTACCAGCTTAGTTCAAGGTCATGAGGAGGCCAAATGCTAAAACACATTTGCTGTACAAATGGCAGGCGGAGCTGGGCGAGGAGTGCTTCGAGCCCCACAATGGCTATATGCACTGCACCTTGTGCAACAGATTGGTAACTCTTGAATAACACAAACAAAACTGGCCGCTAGTTACATATTAAAACAATAATTGTGCTTTTACAGTTAACTGCCAATCGGCGCGTGCAGCTGGTGCAGCATCTGCACTGCTCTGGCCACATGAAAAACGAGTTCCAAGCAGCAAAACACGAACAAGAACAGGAACCATGTGCAACAACAAATGCCGAAACGGAGAGCTTTGTGGATGTTGTGGGCGTGTCGGACACAGAGGATGGGTCACAAAATGAGCGCAGCTTTCAGCTGGACTTATGCGCAGCTTTGCGCGCCGCCAACATACCACTGTGCGTGCTGGACAATGGGCGATTTCGGCAATTTCTGGGCAAATATACGCGCCGGGCCATACCCGACGAGCGCTACATGCGCAGCCGGTACAAAATTTAAAATTGTCCATTTCGCTGACGTTTTATTGGGCGTGTCAAAAGTACAGACTAAATAAATCGAACAAACTAAACTAGCTGATTAAATAGATATATGTACACACGTAGTTTTCAATTCGCATGCTTCGAACGCTTCTGCTCCTTTTTGGCCGCCTTCCTGCCGGGCGCCAGACGGGGCGCAGACTTTTCGCTTGGGCTAAGACTAATGAAGTCTTCGGCGGGCTCGCTATCCTCCTGGGCGTGCACACGCTTTTGCGGACGTTTCGCTATCAGCGGTCCACGTGGTGCTCTTGCTTGCTTTGGCTTTGGCTTTGGCCTGGGCTTGATCCCATTTGTGTCCGGTTCTCCCGTACTCTCATCGCTGTCAGACTCCGATGGATTGGTGCTGCCGTCACTGTCTGCATCGCGACCGAACACCGGATCGGTTTCGCCGGCATCCTCATCGTATTCAATTGAGACGTAGCTGCGATTCCTCAGCGACTCCAGTGCCTCGATGCGAGCGGCCATCCTGGCTGTCTTCTGTTTATCAGTGCGGTCGCGAGTGTCCTCGTGCTGCCGGCTAAACTGCGATGTATCCAGCAGTGACATACAAGTGGGACGACAGTCTATGCTTGCGGATGTGATTAGCGACAGTTGCTTGCCAGGCAGATCGCAGCTCCAGACCTTGATCTCGCCGACGCTGCAAATGTTCAATTATCTCTTTTTTTTGCACATCAACAGCTTTATGCCGGCTTCAGCCGGGCAAAGTGTATTTTCCGTCCGTCGAGGAAACACGTATTCACCTATGTCTTTCCTAAGGGGGCCTTGAAAAGTGGCTAACCATAGCTCTTGGCCACAGAATTAAACTAACTTGGAATTCTATTTAGCACACAGGGAACGGAGGATTATAGTAATCCGATGTCGATAAGATTTCAAGCTACAATCAAGACCCAACTTTCGATATCTTGAATAACAAAATGGGTTTCTATACAGAAATTTAATGGTGCGATCTGGCCTAGTTCGTCACCAAGCCAGGCACAGACGGCGAGACAATTGGGGCCACGGCATGGCCACATAGACGCGGCAGAGATGCCTTCTTCTGTGCCTCAGACATAATTCTATAATGTAATATAATTCTATGCTCTATAAGCTAATAAACGGATCCTCCTCGGACAAATAACGCTCCTCGTTCCAGCGGATTGGCCAGGGCGTCGTTGTTCACTAGTCGGTCAGTTAGTCAAACCCGTAACACTCACCTGGAGATGCTAACCACCGTGCTGTGCATGAAGGATATGGCCTTGACGCGATTGCTGTGGCCGGGCAATATGTTGGGCTGTAAGCGAAATAGAAGAAATCAATTGAAATCCGCGAAAATTCTATTAAATAGACATTTACGGCAGCCGTTTCATCGGAGTCCAGTGAGATCCAAGCGATGGTGCCATTTTCGAGCCCCGCCACGCAGTTTTCATCATCCAGCCAGGTCGCACAGATGGGCTTCGATGGCATCTTGATTTGACGCATGACGCTGGCCGTGCCAATGTTCCAAATCTCGAAGGTAGCCGGCCCGGCCATGGAAAAGTAATTGCCTTCTGCCGACCAGGCCAGACAATCGGGTGAGCTGCCCAAGGAACGTTTGCTTTTCAGATTTGTTCTGTACGCGATGCGTCCCTTGATCAAGTTCCACGTATTCAGCACCAGATCGGCGCCCAGAGACAGGCATAGACGGCTGCTCGGATGGCAAGCGACATGTGTAACGGGTTTGCCATTATGGGGCTTGGTCCATTCAGCTTCAGTTGACCAGTTGGCCAAGCGTGTGGCTATCAAATGCCCATCCTTGCTGCCGGACATCAAGTGCGATGCATCCGACGTGAAGACCAGCGTATTAACCGTGCTCGTGTGCATGGTGAGGACGTGTGCCTGTTTCCGTGTGCGCATATCATATACAAAGATGCGGTCGTCAAGCCCGCCGGTGGCCACCAGATGTCCGTGCACGGCCAGGCACTTCACTGAGCCGTCGTGTGATCTGTCGGCAAAGGTCGCCTTCAGTTGAATATTATCCGATCCTTTTTTGTCCCGACGACAGGCCATTTGATAGCCCAACAGATATTCGTCGTAGGTGCCAACAATAATTTCAAATTGCGGCAGCATTGTTTTTGATCTTTGTGTAAATTCAATATATATATATAGACACCACCGATAGTAAATAAGTGCTTGTTCTTTCAGAATATATCCAAAAGATGTTGTTTCCAGCGTGCCGACTTCTATCTGAATTTGTATGGCGCCTGCACGTGCGACTCTAGGCAAAACAAAAGCTGACTGCTGGGTATCGATAGCTTGTGCAATCTATCGATAAAAAAGCAAGGTTGTATGCAGCCCTGTAACAATTGTTGTATCGATTTACAAATGAATAATAACTTGCTTACTTATTCGACTGCTCGCTTAAATTCAAATTAACAATTCCATATTGTTTTACATATTTTTACATAGCAATAAGCATAAGAAACGTTATGAATTAAAAAAATTAGAAAGTAGCTTGCATGGTAATAGAAATAAAAAAGCCGGTCTTGCTTTGGTTTGAACAATGTAGTGTGGCAACGCTGCAGCGCTATTGCTAAAATCTTACCGCCACGGCCCCATTGTGTTGACTTGCTGGACAAACTATTGCTGTTCAATCAAAACTCCACGCGCACTCAAATTCAAATTTTAACTATTAAGTATTACATGCATATACTTCATTTCAATGAAATACGCATGTTGTGCTTTGATTCGAAAAGTATGGCAGCGCTGCAGGCGCTATTTATAAAAACAGAAAAAAGATTTGCAGCCCTGGCCCGCTAGTACAGCCCTGGTGGGCAAACGATTACAATTTTATATGCCAAATTTAAGGCATAACTTATTTTTTTTTACTAAGAAAACGCCAACAAATCAACACAGTCAAACAAAAAGCATTAACTGAAAGCAATTGCACAATTCTGCCTTATACAGAGATATAATTTAGGTTAAGCTAAAGGCTTTTATTTATATTAGACGAGCCGCCGGCGTTTCGCAGGGCGCAACACTAACAAATAAGCGCGTCGTTGGCCATGTCCAAAAACTCTGGGTAAGTGTTCAAAGCGCTGGCCCAAATGCGTATTAACTTCAATGTTAACAGGCGTGACCGCGACCGAGAGCGGGAACGTGACAGGGATAGGGAGCGGGAGCGTGACAAGCACTATGATAGTCGCAGCGGGCGCGGCGACTACGACAATGGCAAATCTTCACGCAACGGAGGCAGTCTGAGCGGCAGTTCGCGCAGCGGCCGCGAGGAGCGCAAGCGGGTCAAAGAACCGGCCAAGGATAATGATCGGGGTCTGGGCCCGCGTCGCGATGAAAAGCGACGCAAGCGGTCTAGGTCGAAGGATTACGAAAAGGACAAGTAAGCGATAATTGAGTTGAGCAAATCAGAAACTCTCTCGTAATGCAATTTGTTTTTGCAGACGGCAGCTGGAGCGTGAGCGTGACAAGGACAAGGATCGCGAACGTGAGCGTGAACGTGAACGCGAGCGGGAGCGCGAAAGGGACAGAGAACGGGAGCGGCAGCGAGAACGGGATAAGGAGCGTGAAAGGGAGCGAGATCGTGAACGGGAACGGGATAAGGAGCGTGAGCGGGAGCGCCAGCGCGAACTGGATATGCGTCGGGCCGCTGTGCCAGCTGCGCCTCTAGTTATACCCGTTGGCTCCTCCAGCAGCTCCACGGACAATGAGGAGGAGGAAGAAATTGACAAAGAGGAGCAACAGCGCCGCCTGGAACAGGAGATGATCAAGCGACGCGAACGCATAGAACGCTGGCGTGCCGAGCGCAAGCAGCGAGAGCAGGAGGCCGGCAAGCGGGATGTCAAGGCGCCGTCGGCGCCAACAGTGACCAAATCGGCTAAGAAATGGAGCCTCGAGGATGAGTCCGAGGAGGATGACAGCAATCCGGCGCCAACCATAGACATTGATGTTGGCAAAAAGGAGCCCGACTCGCCGCCATCCAAATTCCATAGCATACGCAAGCGTTTTGACGACGATCTCGTCGAGTCCAAGTTTGCGCCGTTGAAGCGACCCACCTTTAGCAAGGTACTGGGCATGGTACTGACATCGCCCGTTGTAGCAGCAGCAACAACAACTCCAGCAGCAGCAACAACAACTGCAATAACAACTGCGACAGCAGCAGCCAAACCAGAGCCAACTGCAGTCGAAGTCGTACAGCCAAAAGTGGAGCCTTCCAAGGTTGAACAGCCAGCTGAAGTAAAGCCAGCCGTCGATCCGCCCAAGGAGGAGACGCCCAAGGCGAGCGAGCCAGCGGCAGCAGCAGCAGCTGCTGAGGAGCCCGAGGACGATGTCGATCCACTGGATGCGTACATGCAGGAGGTCAACAGGGAGATGCGCCGTGTCAATCATTTCGTTAGTCCAGCCAAGGCGCAGGGCGTAGTTATACTCACGGGCGTGGCCAAAAAGAAGACGAACACGGTTAAGAAGGGGGAACTAATTGAACAGAACATGGACAGCCTAGAGTACTCTAGCGAGGATGAGCTAGAGGATATACGCGACACGGCCGTCAATCTGGCCATGAAGCATCGCAAAGAGCTGGCCAAGATCGATCATTCCTCAGTCAGCTATGCCCCATTCCGTAAGAACTTCTACGTCGAGGTGCCCGAACTGGCGCGCATGACCAACTCCGAGGTGGACAAGTATCGCAGCGAGCTCGAGGGCGTACAGGTCAAGGGCAAGGGCTGTCCCAAGCCGATCAAGGTAAGTGCTGTCCAAGTGAATCAATTGAATCTTTTGCTAAACACGTTAAACACTTGGACTCCTTGCAGACGTGGGCACAGTGCGGCGTTAGCAAGAAAGAGATGGACGTGCTGCGCAAGTTGGGCTTCGAGAAGCCAACGCCCATACAGTGCCAGGCGATACCGGCGATAATGTCTGGGCGTGATCTGATAGGTATTGCTAAAACTGGCAGTGGCAAGACGTTGGCATTCATTTTACCAATGTTTAGGCACATTCTGGACCAGCCGTCGCTGGAGGATGGCGATGGTGCCATTGCCATCATAATGGCGCCCACTCGCGAGCTCTGCATGCAGATTGGCAAGGATATACGGAAATTTAGTCGCTCGCTGGGTTTGCGGCCGGTTTGCGTTTATGGCGGCACCGGCATCTCCGAACAGATTGCCGAACTGAAACGTGGCGCCGAGATAATCGTTTGTACGCCCGGCCGCATGATCGATATGCTGGCAGCCAATTCTGGACGTGTCACCAATTTGCGTCGCGTCACCTATGTTGTCCTGGATGAGGCGGATCGCATGTTCGATATGGGCTTCGAGCCGCAGGTGATGCGCATTATTGATAATGTGCGCCCAGATCGACAGACAGTCATGTTTAGCGCCACATTTCCGCGCCAAATGGAGGCATTGGCCCGTCGCATACTTAAAAAGCCCGTCGAGGTGATCGTCGGCGGACGATCTGTTGTCTGCAAGGATGTCGAACAGAATGTGGTCATACTGAGCGATGAGGCAAAGTTCTTTAAACTGCTCGAGCTGCTCGGTGTCTATCAGGAGACGGGCAGCATTATTGTCTTTGTCGATAAGCAGGAGAATGCGGACATTCTGTTGCGCGACCTAATGAAGGCATCCTATCCATGCATGAGCCTGCACGGTGGCATCGATCAGTTTGATCGCGACTCGACCATTATTGACTTCAAGTCCGGCAAGGTGCGTTTGCTGATAGCCACCTCGGTGGCGGCGCGTGGCCTCGATGTCAAGGATCTCATCCTGGTGGTCAACTATGATGTGCCCAATCATTACGAGGACTATGTGCACAGGTAAGTGCTGCGACTTGCAGCGACAATCATGCCACATTTCAGAAGATCTCACTTTTCTCATCTCATCTCGTCCATCCCTGCAGATGCGGACGCACTGGCCGCGCTGGCAATAAGGGCAGCGCCTATACATTCATAACGCCGGAGCAGTCCCGGTATGCGGGCGATGTGATACGAGCCTTGGATCTATCTGGCACACCTGTGCCGCCCGATCTGCAGACCCTGTGGAACGATTATAAGGCGGCACAGGAGGCGGAGGGCAAGACGGTGCACACTGGCGGCGGCTTCAGTGGCAAAGGCTTCAAATTCGATGAGCAGGAATTCAATGCGGTCAAGGAGAGCAAAAAGTTGCAAAAGGCTGCGCTCGGCCTGGCCGATTCCGATGATGAGGAAGACATCGAACAGGACATCGATCAGCAGATCGAGCAAATCTTTGCCGCCAAACGTACCGTCAAGGATACCTCGCTGGCCGGCACAGCTCTGGCCGCGGCCAATGCCGTTGTGAATGCCCTCAGCGCAGTTATCACATCGCCCTTGACTGTCGCCCAGCAGCAGCAACAACAACAACAGCAACAGCAGCAACAACAGCAGCAGCAACAGCAGCAGCAGCAACAGCAGCAACAGCAACAGCAGCTGGCCACGGCCGTGGCCATGGGCTCCGACAAGCTGGAGCTGGCCAAACGTTTGGCGTCCAAGATAAGCAGCAGCCGCAATCTGGACACAAAGGCCACACAGGCGGCCGCCGAGTCGATATTGAAGGGCCAGACGGGCGTTGGTAGCGCACAGCCCATGCTGACGGCACGCACCGTGGTCGAGCAGCTGGCCGCCAAGCTGAACAACAAGCTTAATTATCAGCCCAAGGAGGATGAGGAGGGGCTGGCGGCGCTGATGGGCAGCAACAGCAATTCGTTTACCAAATACGAAGAGGAGCTGGAGATTAATGATTTTCCGCAACAGGCACGCTGGAAGGTTACCTCCAAGGAGGCCCTGGCCCAAATCTCCGAGTACTCGGAGGCGGGTCTGACAGTCCGTGGAACCTATGTGCCTCAGGGCAAGAATCCGCCCGAGGGTGAACGCAAGCTCTATTTGGCCATCGAGAGCTGCAGCGAACTGGCCGTGCAGAAGGCCAAGCGCGAAATAACGCGCCTCATCAAGGAGGAGCTCCTGAAGCTCAGCTCGGCCCATCATGTGTTCAACAAGGGTCGCTACAAGGTCGTCTAGAGTACGTTGTAAATGCCGGGGACTCAATTGAATTACTAAATACCACCATGTCGCCAACTGCCAAGAATCACATATATACAGCATATATATGTATATATATATATATATATAGACCATCTATTCGCTTGGCCACAAAAAAAAAGAACACTCAATGAATTGCGGTTTATAAACGCCTAAGTTAATCACAAACAAAAAATAACGTCTAATCTATCATTAAACCCTTTTATAGCTTGGCGCCAATTAATACCAAAACTATCTAGTTCTATGTGAGACCGTATTCTACCGTTGTCTTGGACGCAATTCATAGCAATTCATATGGTAGCACTTCGTAGTCTAGGTGCAAACTGTTTGTTATATTAACCCCATACTTAGGTCCTTAAGTTTCCCATGTCGAAACCAATTCGAAACATTTAAATTGCGCATTTCGAATTTGTGCACTATAAAAGATACTGAATACCCAACGTAGACACAATATACTTAATTTTTTTTTCTTTCTTAATTTTTTCAATTTTTAAGGTCAACATTTTGATATTTGAGAACGATTTGAACTATTTGTATTTGACGAGATTTGAAGCAATAAATAAATATTTATGCCCAAGCATAAAGGGTAAATGTATAAGTGATATACAAATGAACCATATAGCATATATATGTATATATATATACACATCATCTGAAGCAATGTCTAAATATCTGATTAAAATTTATATACACATATATATGTATATATATATTTTCATGAACTCAACTTGAATCATGTATATGGACCTGGTGTCAAATGATATGTTAGATCACATTGTTAGTTTTTTATTAATATGCTGTGCACTTTTAATCGGACGCACAGATCATCAATCAATTTATCCTAGATCATGTAGCTAGATCATGTTAAAGTTTCTAAAAAAACGAAAGAAAAAAAAACAACATGAAAATCCTTCAATTCAAATGAACTAGCAATTGTATTTAAATCGATCGTTAAACACAAAACAGAAAACTATTTTAAAGTTGAAAATTGCGATGCGTTTGAATATGTAACTGTCATGGAAAACTTTAACCGCAATATTGTATATTCACAATAAAAAGCAGCAAAAAGTGTTACCATGCTTTTGCCAAAAGAAAAGAAAGCCCTGCTGGGCTCACAGCTCGAACTAGTTCGCGCACTTGATTGACTTATCGATGGCAAATATCGATATATCGCTGTATCGATAGGCGAGATCTTAAAGATTTGTGGTGTTTGGCATTGAAACTGATTCATTTTTATTTCTCAAAGATCTTTCACGTATGCTGTACAAAATTAAAATATTTTTTGTATTTTTTTTTGTTTTATTAATTTTTCTGTTGTTGTTTTTGTTGTTGTTGTATATTTGAGTTTTAGCTTATTTAGCTGAATTTTATTTACTTATCGGGCGCCAGCTCGCGTTATCAATTGATTTTCATGCTACAATATTTTGTGTCTAGAAACTACTAAAATTAAATTTAAATGTAGTTATGAGCTTTTCATTTGTGTCAATTGTCAATTATCAATTATCAATTATCAATTATCATATTATTACATTTTCGTTTTATATATGTTTAATGTTTATAATTATAATTATTATAATTATTATGCGCTTGAAAAAAATTGTTTGTTTATGCACTAGTTTGTCGGCAATGTTGATTTTTGTGTGTGTGTGTGTGTGTTTTTTTTAAGTTTTTTTTTTTTTTTGATACAAAACTATTCTCATACGTTAAAATTATTATTGAATCTTCTTGCGCTCGCCTGTTCCTCGCGATTCCTTTAACATGGCCGCCACACATTCAAAATCATTCACACGCTCGCTATATACTAAGCTATATATAGTATATATTCAGTATATATAGTATATATATATAGTATATATTTGGTATTTACTATATATTATTCTCATTTTGCATATGTACACGTCTAGTTAAAACTATTAAATGTGCTAAATTAAAAACAAACAAAAAAAAAAAACTGTATATATATATATAATATTTGTTAAAATTCTTTATAATTTATGTATTACTATAGTTAGTTTTAGTTATTAATCAATATATAATTATATATATATGTTTTCTTTTTTTTTTTTTCTTCTTTTTTTTTGGTATTTTTTTTTTTTTTTTTGTATTTTCGTTAGTTTAGTTTGGCAACTGTTTAAATTCGTTGCAATATTTTCAGTTGTTGCTAACATTTTAATGCTTTTTCCCTTTTTTGTTTTTGCATTTGTTTACTTAAGTTTACGAAAAAAAATACCTTGCCTTGTGTGTGTGTGTGTTTGTGTGTGTGTGTGTGTGTGTGTGTGTGCTAAGGTTAAATATGTGCCTAATTGAAAAAAAAAATGGAATAAAAAAAAAGTATTTAACTAAATACTATAACGCACTGAAGGAAGCATCAAGAAATTTTGCTGCTAGGTTAGGTTCCGCTGGGATTGGATCCGGTTTGGTTCGGGCTCGTTACGGGGCGTGTGCGTGTGTGTGTGTGTGTGTGGATTTAGATTCTAACTATTGCAACTACTTTAGTTGTTTTTGTCTGTTTGAAGCTAGCAAAAACCATATCTCTATAAGAAAGTTAGGTTAGTTCGTTAGCGCTATTTACAATCGAATCAAAAACTCTATAATATATATACATATACATAGGCTCATATAACTCCGTGTGTGTGTCTGTGTGTGTGTGTGTGTTTGTTTAGTTGTAGTTTATCCAGTTTTAGCTTAGTCGTAGTTTTTTTTTGTTAAATTTTTTTTTATATAGAGCGCAATTCTTATTATCGGATCACTTGAAGCAATTTTGTGGAGTTTTTTTGGTCGCTTTATGTGTGTCTGTGTGTGTGTGCGTGTGTGTGTGTGTGTGTGTGTGCGTGTGTGTGCGTGTGTGTGTGTGTGTAGTAACATGTTTGCATCTACATGGGGTTTTTGCTTGTTGCCCAGTGTAAATTGTGTTTTTTTTTTCTTTTTGGCATTTATTTTGTGTGTAGTTTTTTTTTTTTTTTTTTTTGCTCATTTTTTGGGTTAGTTTTTAAATCTGAAAAATAGATAGATTTCAAAATGAATTGATTAGTAGGGCACATCAAAGGACAGAGTGGCATTAAGTTAAGTTTTCAGTTCAGAGATAAACAACAACGCAGCAAAGTGAAGGGAGAAACGGCCAAAAGACCGTGGGCTGAAATGCACGGCCGGAGAGCACGTTTCGATTGGCTGAACAGGGTATGCGCTCGACCGGGTGAGCCCAACAGCCCGAAAATAGTCGAAATGGATTTATCGTAGGTCTGGCCAAACAGATCGAGCTGCAACTGGGAGTTGTCTTCATTTGGCGTGTTTTTTCTTTTATACCCTTGTAGAGCAAAGAGGGCGGCATGTTCGACGCCATAAGGTGCTTGACTAGATCGGACGACTATAGCCCAGTGGGCGATGTTTTTTGGTGTGAAAAGTCCTTCGATGTTCCTCTCAAGCAAGAATCGGTCGCGAAACGATAAGAAAAATGTCTACAAGGGTATTTAAGCTTCGGCGTGCCGAACTAATGCGTTCCATCTTGTTTTTATATTGCTTTTGCTTTTGCTTTTGCTTTTGTTTTTGTGTTTGTTTTTTACCCACCTTTTTCTCCTATACAATTCAATAAATTATTGCATTTGATATGTTGGTCCATTGTTTCATTATTCGTTCCTAAAAAATTCTTTTGTGGTTCTTTTTTGCATGTTTACATTTGACGTTAAAATTTTCTTCTCTCTCTCTCTCTCTCTCTCTCTCTCTCTTTAACGCATTAAGCTGCCTGTGTGTGTGTGTGTGTGTGTGTGCGTGTGCGTGGTGTAGTGTGTGGTATTGCCAGACTGTAAAATGAAAAGTGTTGTAAAGTTGTTCTTGGTTGTTGTTGTTGTTGTTGTTGTTGTTGCTGTAGTTTTGCCGGCCAAACGTCATCCAATTGAATCGAATCCTAATCCTAATCCGAATCGGCATCCGAATCCGAATTACTAAAGATAATAGTCGCCCGTTATGTGTAGAGAAGAAGAAGAAGAAGAAGAGCAAAATGCCGCTGCCGCTGCTGCTGCTGCTGCTGTTGTTGCTGTTGTTTCTGTTGCCGCTGACGACGCCGACGACGCCGACGCCGCTGCTGCTGCCGCTGCCGCCGCTGCTGCTGCTGCTGCTGTTGCTGCCGTCATAAATGACTATCAGTATCCGAATCCCGCGGAGCCGTGTCCCGTCATTGATGGTGTTACACTACTAACTATACCTAATTGTGTGGCTGTATTATTTGATTGTCAGTGTTGTTGAGCGGCAAATTTCATACGTTTTTGTTTTTGGCGTTGATTGCAGAACCAGACGCGCACCACGTTTTTCTTCAAATCCAGCTTTTCGGCAATGGCAGCGATTTTCTCACCGGACGGCCTCGGCTGGACGGCGAAATAGGCTTCCAGGGAACGCTTTTCAGGTGCCGCAATGGAAGTCCTTTTTCTTGAAAAAAGACTCGATATAGATTACTTTAGAAATGGGGCCCTAACATACGATTAAATAACTGAGCTACTGAGTTCTTGTTATTGTTGGACATTTTGCATTTTGCATTTTCGCTTGATTTACTGAAAGCATTTCGGGTTTTTGCTCGTTGCCAAATTAAACATGCTGCCAATTTAGGGGTTAGGTGGGTGAGTGCTGGGTTGGGGGCTTCGGTGGGGTGGGGTGGGGTGGGGTGTGGTTGTTGGCACTGCTTTCTGGGTGTTATTACCGTTTTGTAATCAAAACACTTTCTACCTTTTCTTTTCGCCAGCCGGCAGCACACTGGGCGCATCTGGATCCCGTCGCTTGTTTTTCGCCTGCGCCTCGGCCTCCTCCAGCCACGCCTGCAGTATGGGCTTCAGCGCGATCATGTTGTTGTGGGACAGCGTCAGGCTTTCGAATCTGCAGATTGTGCTCTGCGACAGCGCACCGACTCCAGGTAACTTGAGATTGGCCAACGCTTTGCCCACGTCCGCTTGTGTGACACCTGCGCGCAAAGAGACAGATGCACAACAAACACTTTACAACACTGTTTACCGTTAGAAACATTTATAATCAAATATTTATGAGCTTCAAGTGCAACGTGTCGTTGCAAATCAAAATTGTCGCAGAGAAGCTTCGCATATCTTTGGCAAACACTGCACAGCACTGTTTACAAGAGTGTTGTAAAACAATGTTTGAAGAGCTCAATTGAACTCAAAGTGGAACAATTCATAGAAATTGGAGGTAAATGTCTAAGCTTGTGGTTGGCAAACACTTTACAGCACTGTTTACAATGTAATTACATAGTGTTGTCAAACGAATTTTAAAGAGCCTAATTTTGTAAAAGTTTAAGTTCAAGGTCTAGGCATATCTGTGATAAGAACTTTACAGCACTATTCACACCGCAAAACAGAGTATAGTGTTGTCAAACAAATTTTGAAAAGCTCAATTCAACTCAAACTCTGTTAGGTTCAAGCTCCAGCTCAGTTCATTTTTAGGCAGCTGAATCTATTCCGAGTTCTATTTAGAATTTCTAGATCTAGTTTTAGCTGTAGTTCTTTCCTGATTGAACTCTAATTGAACATTAAACGAGCTCCAGTTCTAGTTAAGACTAAGTTAAAAGAAAACTACAACAGTTCTCTTCTCAGACTTTCAGGTCTAGACTCTGGTGGAGAGAGCCGTAGTTCGAGAACTAAATCAAGATCGGAGCTCTGAAAAGTATGCTATGCTTTGCAAAAACGAGGCGAAATTGAAGAGATTTGCAGCAGAGTGAAAAAACTTGTACAGTTCTCTGTGGGTTCAACTCTACGGAACCGGGAACTTACCCAGCTTAATGCGACGCTGCTTGAAGCGCTCCGCGAACGCTTCGAGCTCGCGCGGATCGGTGTCTGTGTCCGGATGCAGGCCAGCGGCTGCCACAGCCGCCGTTATGACAGGATGATGTACCGCTGAGTGTCCATGGTGCCCTGTGTCCATAGAGAAGGTGGCCATCAGCTTGGGCATTGTTTTTCGTGTGTGTGTGTGTGTGTGTTAATATTTACCCGCCGTGTGGCCACTTAACGTGCCCGGATGGTGGTGGCTCATCATGTGATTCATACTGTGATAGGAACCGTGCAGGTGCTGATGTGTGGGCGTTAGGGGCGACTCCGATATGGGGGCTAACGTTGTCATCGAGCCCGTCGGGTCCAGCATGTCCAGCTGATCCATTGAATGGTGCATCTGCAGATGGGCCAAGAACCAAAAGAAAAATACGTAGTGCATGAGGATACCGCGAAATATGCCAAACACCGATATATCCTTTCAGCATTTCAGATTTGATAACGGATTTGTGCAAGAAATTGAATCTTCTATTCGGAATCGAATCGTGGATGGAACTTTAAGTCCCAAATTCTGACAGTTCTCTTCAGTTTGACCTGCTTAACGCATTCTTCAAGGCAGCAACTACATCTATATATATATATATATATATATATATATAGATACATATATATATATATATATCAGGTATCGTTTGTTGCAATATGTTTACTTACGCGCCGATATAATTGCTGAATTTTCAGTCGATTTTTCAGCATATCGCTATTTGAAGGCATACTCAAGGCCTGCTCAAGAGGAAACTGCTTGTCTCAAGGGCATCTATACGCTCATCTTTACGTAAGACTGACTGACTGATTGACTGATTGACTGACTGACTGATTGACTGGATGATTGATTGACTGATTGACTGATTGATTGATGCATTGATTGATTGACTGACTGACTGACTGACTGGCCGACTGACTGACTAACTGACTGACTGACTGATTGACTGACTGACTGATTGACTGACTAACTGATTGTCACTGTTGTTATCTCATGAGACATTCCACGCGCAAGTGTGAAAATTATGCGGAAATCGGCTGTATGAAACGTTTTCTGCTTAAACCGCTTTATTTATATCTTGATTAGCATCCGCTCACAGTACTTGATATAAATGTAGCATGTGGGCAAGCCCTTTTATATATCGAGATATTTTGATAAGCCATGGGTATTACTATACCAATTGTATATCTTCTTCATAATATAAATTATTTTATTTTTAAGAATACATCAAATGGTTTTGTACCTTTCGATCCCAATTCCATTTTTTCTATTCGTATTACCCAAATTTTGCTTAAAAAGTTTATAAATTTTAATCGGTGTACGTAATCCGGAACAGAAGTTAGGATAAGTGAGCTCTGGTTCCAGGATATTCGACAATGTGAATAAAACAAATTCCAACTTTCAATCAGAACAAAAGCTTTCAAGCTCAAAAACGTAATCCCCATGTCGAAACAGTTTGGCTGGCGAGATGAAAGTTTTGGTCCATCTGGATAGTCGATGAATATGGCCCAAAGTTAAGGGCACAGCTTATGGGCCATTCAAATAAATGGCTTATACCGGTGTCTAAATAATTAAGTCTAACATAAAAGTGGCATTCAATGTTGAAAAGTAGCTGTATATCATCTATATATATATGTGTATATATGTTGTGTGTGTATATTAAGTCGGACAACGACTTGCTTCTAATTAAAGTCCAGTGGCAAAGCTGAGTGGGGGGAACCCTTTGCTTTATAGCATCAGCAACAAACAAAAGAAAACAAAAATCCTGAAACTTGAGCGGAAACTCTAGTTGAAAAACTGGCGCAACTTTTGGTAACAAGCAGATGAGCGTCGCAGGGGGGGGGTGAGACGGCGGGATGGCACTTGTTACAAAATCTTTTGTGTCATGTAGCTTTAATTGAACGAGAGACGAGGCACACACACGCACACACACACAAACACACACGCAGAGACGCAAAAGTTTGAAAGGGTCTTAACTGAATGAGACACCCAATACGGCAGGGGGGGGGCGGCAAGTGGCAAGTGTGGGGAGCAACACAGAGACAGAGGCACACGAGCACGGACATTGCACACAACTCTTTTGTCTATGCATCAAATATTTATAGAATTGTTCAATTATTAAAACAAATATGAATAGCAACTAAAAAGCATGAGAGGCAGCCATTGCTGCTTTGACTCGCTCTCTTGCTCGCTCCCGCCCTCTCACTCTCACGCTCACGCTCCATTGCGCTGTTCTAACGGCATAAAAAGCTCATGCTCGCTCTCGCACTCGCACTCGCTGGCGCTCTCAGTCTCTTTGGCTCTCAGTCTAGCTGTTGTGTTTTTTGCCCATGCTTCTGACCATTTTGCTTTGTGTTGCTTTGTTAAGCATTTAAACTGATTACAGCTGAAAAGTATGCAACAACAAAACGCCAGTAGCCAGCAAACCAGACCGCCCAGCACGCCCCCGAACGCTGGGTGGGGCACACTCATATTTATTTATCTTTTTGAATGTGGCCCAGGCGAAAACTAGCAAACGATATGTCTGTGTGTGTGTGTGTGTGTGTGTGCGTGTAGGAAACATACCACGCCCCCTCATGCGACGCTTAGAAATGGACACAAAACGTGGACACGTACACAGGCTATAAATACATAGATATACATACAGGGTGTTTGCGTGCTTGAGTGTGTTTGTGTGTTTCTGTTTGTGTGTGTGTGGGCTCTGCTCTGCGCTGTGCCAATTATGTAAAACTCTAAAATGATAAGCAGGCGCATGGGGGAGGCCTACGAAAAACAATAAGACAGCAACCGACGCAACCGTGACCAGCCTCGATGTACATAAGAGACGTCAACTGAGAGCACTGAGAATGTAGGGGCAGACAGGAGAGGGGGGGTGGCGGCGGCGGCGGCGGCGGAGGGAGGCTGTGCTTGCTATAAAAACTACAAGAGGTGGCCACTGTCTGCTGCCCGCTGCCCGCTGCCTGAGCAAACACAATGGCAAACTCTTCAATTATAAACCAATCCCAAAATTAGTCTGACTGTTATTGGTTTGCACCCTTGGCGCTCTCTCTGGCGTGCGCGCTCTCGCTCGCACGCGTTGAGCGGCTGTGGCGTAGTCTGCTGTTGCTATTGCTATCTCTTTTCTGGCCATGCGCAACCACCCTGCGCCGTGAGAGCATGAGCGCAGCTTTGGCTTATGCGTCAGGGTATGGGCAGGGTGGGGGGAGGGGAGCGCACAGCGTGCGGGCAGCGACTGCGGCTGTGACAGCTTCTGCTGCTGTTGCTGCTGCTGCGACGGCTGCTGCTGCTGCATTGTGGTTGGCTGAGGCTTATGCAAAATTCATTTGGGCAGTGCCCACGAAAGCAGCCGATGCGGCGGCCTACGTCGACGTTCACGTTCACGTCGCTGTCCCCGTTACCATTGCCGCTGTGGCCAGTGTTGCCCCATTTCATTAAGCGCATAATTTGTAATTAATAAAATTATGCAAAAAAAATATATGAGCTATGACATTCAGCTCTAGATGGCGCCAGCCAAAGTTGAGCACAGCGCAAATGATGAGCAAACAAATGACAATGGCTGCCATAAGCCAGAGCGAGATGGCTGGCGTGTGTGGGTGTGGCGTTTAGTTGTGTGCGTCCCACAGCTGCGCTAGCTGCCTGGATGTATATATGTGTGAGTGTGTGTGTGCTAGATATGCATAATCATTGTGCAAATCAAATGCATTTTGGCAATGCCAAAATTAAAAAAAAAACCATCTACTGCCCGGCCTAAGCCTAAGCTTTGCACTCGCACTCACACACATTCGCATGCAGATGCGCCCTCGCACTCACACGAGCGCGCGTTGCTGTTTCGTTCTGTTGTTTCGTTCAGTGCGCCGCCATTTTGCTTTTGTTGTGCGCTTTGCGTTTGTTTTCTTTTTTTGGCGTGTGTTTATTTAGTTTCTGTACGTTCGGAACGTTGCGCGCTTCGCTTCATTATTTATTAATAACTTTGCCAACATAATTTATTTATTTGCCAGTTTGTTGATAAACATGTGAGTGCTTCGCGTGCGCTCTCTTTTTAGCTAACTAAGCACTGGCGCAAGCTCTCTCTCCCTCACACTCGCTCTCTCTCTCTCTCTCTCTCTCTCACTTCCTCGCTTTTTAGCCATTTGGCCGTTTGTCTGTCTGCCCGTCCGATTGTTTACGCGCAAATGACCTCATTACATATAATGTAATTTGTTCCTGTCGCCCGTTTTTCACATTCTCTTTATTTCTCTTTCCGCTGTGTTTTTGCTTTCATTTTTTTTATATTTGTTGTTACCCGCTTTTGGCATAATAAAGCGTTTTTGGCGCCATTACCTGCTGCCGGCATTTTCATTTGCTTTTTCTCTTCTTCGCTTCCTCATTTTTTTGTTGCTGTTTTGTTTTGTTTTTGCGTCTCGCATGCTTTGTTATTGTTCATTAATTTTTTAGCATTTTGTTAATTTGTTATGGCGCTGGCTGCTCCGCCGCAGACAGCTGTTAATATAGTTATTGACTGGGTCATATGTTTTGGTGGGTGGGATGGCACAGGTTGCGGAATGTTTGTATTAATCGGCACTCACTTCCAGAATGCTCAAGGACAGATTACTGTACTTGATTTGCCGCCGTGCCGCGTCTTAAAAGCTTGACAAGCTGCGCTGCTCGGCTAAAATGTTGCCCGTAGAACGGGCACGAATGTGCGGCAGAGAAGAATCTGCAATTGGCTTTCCACAAGAGTAGAAAACGTTTAGCTCTTTATAGCAGCCAGGCTAACGTTAACGAATGTGCCACAAAAGCGAAAATGAAACAATAAATAGCTGTAGAGCAAGCAAAACGTTCACGAACATGGCCCAAAAAGAAGAAATAAAACACGAATTGCTGTCGTTTGAATATAGAGATGCCAATACGAAACATACGCTGCGCCGTTTGTAATAAATTGCTATAAGTTAAAACGTTTACGAATGAGCCACAATAAGGAACTGAAAAAACATTGTATTGATATGTTTGTATTCATCTTAGCGGCTTATATGAGAGCAAAACACAAACACGGAATGTGCATATATATATATATATATGTATGTATGTATATATATATATATATATATATATATGTATATGTATGTATATTATGTGCATTCCACAGATGCTTTGGAGCAAATTTTTGTTTGTTTAAAAACATTTTCGCTATGTATGTGCTTTCTCTGATTGGATACAATCCATTGGATACAATTTAACAATTTGGAGCTGAAACAATAACAGACGGCGGCTGCATCATTATTTCTTACGCTTCTCGACGGGCTTCAGAATTTGGAAGGAGCACATTAGTGTCTCATCCACGGACATCATGGCGCCCGCATTATCGAATTCGCCGCAATAGTTGGGCGCCGAGAACAGTGTGACCAGCTGGCGTTTAGCAAAAAACTCATAGCCATCCTCGACAACCTGATGGGCCCGGCATATCAGATCGAGATCGTGCTTCTGCAGGAATTTGCCAACAACCTCAGCGCCAAATGTAAAACTAACGCCGCGATCGTTTTCACCCCAGCCAATGGTGTCCTTATCGGGATCCGACCAAAGCAGATCGCACAGCAGTCCCTGATCGGGCACATCCGTTGGCCTCATAATCCGTTTGATTTGCTCCATGGAGGTCAGATCGGGACTCAGTCCGCCGTGGCAGCAGAATATCTTCTCATCGACAATTGCCACAACGGGCAAACAGTTAAAGCAATCCGTAAAGGTCTTCCACAATTTAATGCTATACCGTCGCTTGCACTCATCGTAGAATCCATAGATGCGATTGATGCTGGCGCACTCGTGATTGCCGCGCAGCAGAAAGAAGTTCTCCGAGTACTTGATCTTGTAGGCCAGCAGCAGGCAGATGGTCTCCAGCGATTGCTTGCCGCGGTCCACATAGTCGCCGAGGAACAGATAGTTGGATTCCGGCGGATAGCCGCCGTACTCGAACAGCCGCAACAGATCATAGTACTGGCCGTGTATATCGCCGCATATCTTGAGCGGCGCCTCCAGCTCGAGCAGTATCGGCTGGGCCAGAAATATTTCGCGCGACTTGAGGCACAGGCCGCGTATCTCCGTCTCGTTGAGCTGCACGTTCTTGCCGGGCCGGGCTGTGCGCACCTCCAGCAGCCGGGCAATGATATTGTCAAGATTTAGCACCTCGGCCATGTCAGCAGGCTTCTGGCCGGGCTTGCCGATCTGCGGCTGTCGGTTTATCGCTTGGGACGCCGTCGGAACGATGTTTCTCTGACCGCCAATCCCCCTCAATACTCCTTAATATAATCTTCCTATCGCTAATATAATATAATATAATAATAATAATAATAATAGTCCAGTTTAACGCTCAGAAATTGCCCGACTTGTTTCTTTTTATTTTATGTTGATTTTTGTTGACCTCTTCTCAATTGACCGGGTACCTGATATGCCAATGGGTGTCCGAACAGATTGCAGTCTTCGAAAATTTGGAATTTTAACTGGGATCGAGACAAAGTTTTGTTTTCCTTTTTTTTTTTTTGTATACTTTCTTTTTGTTTTGCTTTTGGTACCCCCCTGAAATGAATTTTAAAACCAGGTCGACTGTCACCCAACACACATCCTATCCAACACCTCGCCCTGTTTAACCCTCATTTGAAGTATACATCAAAATATTGCGTTTGTATTGAATGATATTCGGCCTGCATTCGTTTCCCTTTTTTCGATTTGAGGTTCTCAAAAGCCTTTTTCGTTAGTCCGGTAACATTTGGGATTCCCGATATACCATTCCTCTTTGGGTCTCCATTTTTTGTTTTTACTTAACTTCCCCTTTTTATATCCTGAACCCATTAAAAATGGGTAAAAGGGGTATTATGTTTTTGTGCAAAATCCAAATGTATGTAACAGGCAGAAGAAAGCATCTCCGACCCCATAAAGTATATATATTCTTGATCAGCATTAATAGCCGAGTCGATCTAGCCATGTCCGTCTGTCCGTCTGTCTGTCCGTCCGTCCGTCCGTCCGTCCGTCCGTCATTCCGTCCGTCCGTCCGTCGGTCCGTATGTATGAACGCAAGGATCTCAGAACCTATAAGAGCTAGAGAGCTAGAGAGCTAGAGCTGAAATTTTAGATGTAGGTGCTCCTAGTGCCTGCGCAGATCGAGTTTGTTTCCGATAAACGATAACTTGCCCCGAATCGATAAAAATGTATATCGAAATCCCGATTTTTAAGCAATTTTGGTAAATAATAAGAGCTAGAGTCACCAAACTTGACATGTAGCTTCTAGAAAAGTATATATATATCGATTATCTTTCATTTTATACCTATCGCCACCTCCCCTCTACTCTCTATCTATAAGCGCGCGCTGCATTTGGTGTTGGAATATGAGGGTTCAGGGTATCCCCTAGTCGGGAGCTCCCGACTAGAACCTCTTACTTGTTTCTCTTGTTCTCCATCTATAATTTGTGCCCACCCTCTCTCGCTCCTTATATTCTGCCCCTTATTATCTATTTATATCCCTATAAAAGAATATTGTCTATTAACTCAATTTCATTTGATGAAAAGGTAGGGCTCAGCCTACTTACACCTAGCACCTATCACAAGACCGAAATACTTTATTCTATTAAATAATTACACAGCCTCATTGCACATAATTCTCTTCTGGTCAAGTTTAAAAAGCGATTAACTTATTCAGCTTTGAGCTGGCGCGTGCTGTAACACTCAGCTTTTGGCTGCAGCTCAGCGTAAGGGTCTTCTCTGCGCTTCTCAGCTTGTAGCTCAGTTATATGAAAACTATTTCAGCCTTCAAGGCTTGTGCGGGGGGACTTTGAGAGACATTGCGCCGGCTTGCTTTAAGTAAACGTTAATCAACTGGGAGTTCATTTGGGTGTTTCTTCACTCGAGTCCTTAGTTTGTACAAATTAGTTGCAATTTGTTAGGGGCTGGGTGGTGGTAGGCTGTGCATTAGGGGTGAGTGTTGAAAAATTGCAGTGTAAACAAAAAGTTGAAGTGGCAATTTGTGTGGCGCAATTTGCAAAAGCAAAAACCGAAAATCAAATGCATTTGGGCTAATAATCAGTGTGGGGGTATTGGGTGTGTTGGTCGAGCACCTGCACAAGAGACCTGGGCTAACTTGGGGGTTCGGTGTGGTCCAAACAGAACGCAAACAAACATCGTTTATTTTAGGAAACAAAAGACCTCATTTTCCATTTGTTTAAGCCGAGTGAAAAAGCGAGAGACGCAGCCAAAGGACAACAAAAACAATGGCACGTAGCTCCTTATAAATGGACGGTCCTCCCATTGTTGTTGCTGTCGTTCGGGCTGTTCGGGTTGTTGCTGTTTGTTGAAATTAATTGGTGTTACACAAATGAGTAATTTTCAATGTACATAAATATTTGCACAAATTGCAATTTGCCGGCTGCCACAGGCCAACACAGACCACGGCCGTACCATGGCCGTACCGTGGCCGTACCGGAGTTTCGGTCTTCGGTTTTCGAGAGCTGTTCAAATACAATTTTTATTGTCAAGCGTTAATAATTTGAACAATGAATAATATGTACGGTAAGCATCTGTTATTATTCCAAACAAATCAAAACAAGTGCACTAGGGCGTCCATAACCGACGGGGCGTGGCTGGCAACCCTCTGACACCCTCCGGTGCGGCCACACAAATCTTCATAAATTGCAACTGGCCGTGCGGCGAGGGGTTAGGCCTGATGAGCTGATGAGGGACTCGAAAGGGGGCGGGGAGCAACTTGACAGTTGGGAATTGAGACAAAGTGCGAGAAGTGCTCGCGCCGTGTCCTGGCCCTGACAGAAAAGGGGTCGCATTCGCCGCCGCCAAATGGGAAAATGATACACTTTACTTTTTGGCAACGTCGACTCCGGTGCGGTGCACACACAATCAAGAAACAACAAATTGCCACATAAATGTGGGGGGTTGGTTTGCCACGTAATAGATTTTATTTTATTTTTATAACGCACAGCAAAGGACCACGGCACGCAGCACGCAGTACGCAGCACGCGGCCTGCAGGACGTGTCCTTACCTAGTTTTACTTTTACTTTCTACCTCTGCCTGTCGCGTCGCGTCGCCGTCATCACAAGAGTTTTCTTCATCTGTTTTTCTTCTTTTTTTTTTCTCCCGCCCTCCTCTTGTCCTGGCAGCGCAATTCCCAGGACATGCTGTACACTGTGCTTCAATTTGGAATACCTTGGCAGGTTGTTCACCTGTTCGGGCGCACCTGCACTTGACGCTTCCTCGGCATATGGTCAGGCTTGAGCTTGCAGATGGACGGAACTGTTTTTTTTTATTTTCACCAATTCTATAAGGTCTACAAAGTTGGAGTTTTGCTCTTGAAACAGTTTTAAAGTAGGAACTGGAATGCAGGGTAAATGGCTAAGAAGGGCATATTGCTTTTGTGCGAATATATGTGACAGGCAGAAGCATCTATTGATAGATCACGAGGACTTGAAATTCGATATATGCACTCCCCCAAGTCATACGCAGAGCGAAATGACATTTTATTTCATCGATAGCTCCGATTACGATTCTATAATATCGATAAATATCGATTTTGAGATTTGGATTGTCGAGCATCAATCAAACAACATACAGATTACAAATAATCCAATATACATATATCTCTACCTCCCCCAAACTTAAATGAACAACCAGCAAAAGGCTTCCCTTTTCCCTTCCCTTTAAACACACATTTCTAGGCCAAATTTAAGCACTGAAAGTTCTCCTAGGAATCGGACTATGATCAAGTATATATATCCCATATATAGGGCAGAAGCTAGAGTATTTGTAGAGGCAGCTTGTCGCTGGGTATAAGGTATCTGCTAGTCGGACCCTTTCGGCCCAAGCGCTCTCACTTTCAATTAAGAATTTTCAAGTAAAAATCGACAGCCTTAAAGTTGCGATCCTCCATTGAGACCTTAAACTTAATGTAATTATAAATGAACAACACTTTTCTAGAACCTTAACGCTTCAAATCAAAGTGTTTGAAAAGTTGCACAAGACAATCGACTTGAGCTTTACATTTTTACAGTGTAGCCGCAACTGCCAGGCACAATACTTGGCCAGAAGCGCGGCAGGTCGTGTGGCTGGGCAGGGGCAGGTGCAGGCGCAGGGGCAGGGGCAAGTCACTTGCCGGCAATTTCAGGGTTAACATCTTAGGCTCATCGAGCACCACCAGCAGCAGCACCACCCAATGTCAGCCTCAGCCTGGCCGCGTTTTGCATCTTCTTTGTTTTCATTTTTATTTTCAATGTAGCTCGTAATTTTTTACATATTGCGGTCCCAGCTTAACTGCGCTGCCGTCTGCTTTGCCAGCTCTACGGGGAGACATATCAATATAACCGGGACCAACACACACACACACACACACACACACACACACACACACACACGCGCGCGCACACACACACAGCCCGTCGTTTAGCTGAAGGAACAAGTGTAATCGTAGTACACGGAGAGCCGTACCCGGCGGGTGCCGCGGGGCGACCCCTGCACAGTCGACTGTGCAATAAAAACAAGAAGGAAAAAAAAAAGCAAAAGGCACAACGCACAATGCCGGCAAGGACGATCCGTACACGGGGGACCAGAGTACGGCCCAGTAATAGAAAATACTATTAATGCTGCTAGCCGGTAAGGATTTTCGACGTCGATGTTGGCCCGTGAATGGGAATGGGAATGGGAATGGGAATGGGAATGGGAACGGGAATGGGAATGGGAATGGGGTTTGCTAGCACAGGTTTTCGGGCGACATTAATATGTAGATGCATTAAGTACATTATCCGGGGTTACAACCTCGCAACATGGATGACGACAGCGACGACGACGACGACGACGACGACGACGACGACGGCGATGGGTTCGTGTGCCGACGTGTGCCGAGCGCTGAGTACCGGCAAACACAAGGTAAACGCCGGAGTGTGTGTACCTTTACCGTGGTGCAAGAGTTGATAATTTGAATGCAAATTTAAGTTCATATAACTTTGCGACGTTTTCTTATATGCTTGACCAAAATTGTGCTACTTATAAAGAAAATGTGTTGAGTATGATAATATCGAACTTATCGATCAATTTCTGTCAAAGTTCACACTGCTTCAATAAGTTGATGATATTATTTTGGTTAAAATCACAGTTGAAAATCAAGAGTGAGGAACTTCTCGTTATGGAACGCACTCGTTACTTCATGAATGCCAGCGAGTAATTGTTAGCGAACAAATGTATTCATAAATGTATTTGTTTGTTGCCAAATGTGTTCGCCAGACTACAACTTAAGCTATTTATAAATGATTAAAACTAACGAGTAAAACTAAAGTTGAAAGAGTTGCAAATCAACAGTGCGGAACTTCTCGTTATGGAACGCACTCGTTATTTCATGAGTGCCAGCGAGTAATTGTTAGCGATCAAATTCTCGTTCGGTTGTTAGACTCGTACGTTTGTTAGACTCGTTCGGTTGTTAGACTCGTTCGCTTGTTAGACTCGTCCGTTTGGCATGTACTCGTTACTTTCTTTGGCAATAAACAAATGTATTCACAAGACTCTAAATAATAATAGCTCGTACTGTAAAAAAATGATTAAAAGCGTTGCAAAGAGCGGCTTTTTATTTATTTGCGTTCAGTTCACGTCCGTTTCGAATGCACTCGTTACTTATTGATTACGAGCGAGTGTGTGCCAATAAATGAATGTATTTGTAGGACTCCAAATAGAGCTCATGCCGTGAGTTACCTTAAGCCATTTATGTCAATGTTCGTTTTATTTGTGTTGAGCATTTGAAATCAGGCTTGGTCCCAGTGTGCGAGGGTTCGCACAGGTTGTGCCGCACGCGACGAGGGGTGCAAAATATTATGATTTATTTTTATTATAGCGGGTAAAGTGGTCTTTACAAGCATCAAACAGAGGCGTAACAGGCGGCTCATAGCCCACAGCCCACAGCCCACAGGCCAGAGCAGAGCAGAGCAGGGCAACCACCGAACGACTGAACCACCCATTCGAGCGCCCAGCAAAAAGGCAGTTAGTTGGTTAGCAAAAGGTACGCGTCGCGCATGAGGATGCGAATACGGATGCGAACACGGATGCGAATACGGATGCGAATGGGCTCGTCAGGTGGCTGGCTGCGTGGCGCGGGGTTGTGCACAACTTGTTAAATGGACGGGTGGATTTGCACTTGCCGCGCTGACTGTTATCTTCATTTTTGCTTTCAGTTATATTGCCTGGGAATTCCTGTGGGAGTTGCCAGCGTGCCCAGCCCAGCCCCTGCCCAGGCGCCGTGCTCGTGCCCTTCTGGATGCGGCTAAAGCCAAATTCTGTGCTTCTGGTCGTGGGCATAAAAAACAAGCAGCAACAACAACAACAACAACAACAACAACAACAAAAACAATGCCAAATCGAAAATGTGTGTTTTTCGCATTGACCATTGAAATTGCATTAATGCTAGAGAGACCGAGAGAGACCGAGAGAGACCGAGAGAGAGAGGGAGAGAGAGGGGGAGCGTGGGAGAGAGAGGGAGAGAGCAACAGTCGTTGCAGCATTAGCCACCCTTCGGTTTTTGGTAATGGAAATCTGCGTATAATCCCCATGAATTGATAAGATGGGCGGGATAAACTAGTTATGGCCATTAATACGATCAATTTGATGCTCACTTCGCTGTAAAGTAAATAACAACCTTATTGCATATGCTGGAAAACATATTTGAAAAGCATGGAAAAGCGCGCCGAAAAGAACTCTCGCAACCCCCCGGCTCAAGCCTCCTTCCCCCTCGCCATTTGGGCATGTCTAATGGTGTTTGTTACCCGCCTTTTGGTTGGGCATTTGTAACTGATAATTGCAAAGTTGTTGCCAGTTTTATCTCGAGCTGTTTTCCCCCACCCCCTCCTCCTCCTCCTCCCCATCCCATTCCCATTCCCAATCCCCCTCACAGCCGTTGCGCTGGCTTTTGCATTAAGTTTTACATATGCTCGGTTTTTCCAGGCATTTGTGCGGAGGGGTTCGCTGTGGGTCAAGTGATGCGTTGATGTGCATTTTAAGCAGGTTAACCTGTTAACTGTCATCGCCCGAAAACCCAAACGAAAAAGGGCTAACAACTGCCAGTTGGCCCCCAACCCCTCGACCTGCCCCTCAGCTGGTGGGGGGGGGGTAGTCTGTCAGGTGCGCTGCGGGCAATGGGCTTAACACATGCTCGGCTTGAGTTGAATTCAAAAGTCAACACATTAGCCTCTATTTGACCCAATACCAAGATCGGACTTTTAGCTTAGTTCAACAACATATGCTCAAATACTCCAAAAAGACTTTGCCCAAGAAAATCTATTTGAGCATCTGTAAATATTATGACTTAGCTATGAGCGTGGCTTGCTCTGTGCCCAGCTTAAACCGAGGATATCATGAGGTCCTGCAATTGTATATTTACCCACAGCCGAGTTGAGCTAGCCCAGTTTTTTTCATTGGTCCAGATACTTAAATGGAGTTTCACTTTCAGCAGCTCGACTCTATTTCAAAATTTTAAAAGTTTTTCATATTGCCACGAAATCGATAAGTATCTATTTTCTATTCCGATTACCTCAAGAGCTCGTTGATTTTACCGTTGAGTATCGAACTTCTGCTCCGATTACCTTAATAGCTCGTTGATTTTGTCGATAAATATCGAACTTCCACTCCGAATACCTTAAGAGCTCGTAGTATTTATCGATAAGTTTCGAGTTTCTACTCCGACTATATTAGCAGCTCTCAGATTTCATCGATAAGTATCGAACTTCTGCTCCGATTACCTTAATAGCTCGTTGATTTTGTCGATAAATATCGAACTTCCACTCCGAATACCTTAAGAGCTCGTAGTATTTATCGATAAGTTTCGAGTTTCTACTCCGACTATATTAGCAGCTCTCAGATTTTATCGATAAGTATCGAACTTCTACTCCGATTACCTCAAGAGCTCGTTGATTTTATCGTTGAGAATCGAACTTCTGCTCCGATTACCTTAATAGCTCGTTGATTTTATCGATGAGTAGCGAACTTTTATGCCAATTATCTTAAGAGCTGGTTGATTCCAATAGCTAGAAGCTCAATATTGTGGGTTCCCGTGAAGCTGATCGGGAGCTCTACGTTCTACTTCTGCCCAAAAGCGAAAGGCTGAGGGAATTGAATTGAAATTGTTTTTGTTACTTTCGCGCACTTCTGACAGAAGCCTATTCGCCTTCCCGGTGCCCAAATTCAGTTCCCCGCTCCTCAACAGCAAAAACATCTGTTTACAAATGATGAAGAATTGAATTTAAAGCAAATAACGATAAAGATTCCCGGGAGTTCGATCCCTAAACGTCAACACGGCCCGTCTAGGCAGGCCAAATGTGTACATTTATTGAGTTTCTGTGTTAATTAGATGCAGCACAATTCCCGGCAATGCATTTGTCACTCGCAATTGCCAACAACAGCTAAAACATTTGGCTAACAGCTAACTGCACTTAGCCAAACGCAAATCGTGTTAAAAAGCAAGGTGGAAATCGAATTCCACTTTTGTCTTTTGTTTTTTATTTTTGTTATTGTTTGCGGCTTGCGGATGGTTCACAGCTTAAAACAGAAAAGTACAAAAGTACAAAAGTAGAAAAGTGCAAAAGTATTGTAAGCTGCAATTTGTGCAATCAGGACTTAAACGCGCACTTAATGTTGCATGAGCTTAAATCGACTTTGCGCCTGGGACTGGGACTGGGGCTGGGGCTGGGGCTGGGTTGTAAAATCAAATTACGTTTAAATGCACGGGGCATGCATTTGAAAAATAAATGAGCAGGTATGTTGGCGAAATTGCAATCAGATGCCGTTTCGCGTCATTCGCATTTGTCATGTAATTGCGCAACTATTTTCAAATGCCGGCCACCCTGGCGTATGAGTGATGACCACGTCCACGTCCACGTCCACGTCCGAGTTGAAGCCAAGCCACAATGGGTATTTGCTTTGCCATGGCCTCTGGCCCACACCCACGCCAGGTCACATTTTGATGGTGTCCATGTCATCAGACTGGTATTACATGTCCGCATCCTTGCCTGCTCCTTGTCCTGCCTGGCCGTCTTGACCGTCTTAACCGTCTTGGCCGTCTTGGCCGTCTTGGCCGGCTCGTTCGTGTTGTCTCCGCCGTTTCGATTGTTTTGTAATAAAGAGACAACGCACCGCACACAGACGCAGCGCTGAATAATTGATGATGCCAAGAAAACTAAATAAATAAATGAATCAACGGAACGCAACCAAAACAAACCCAGAGAGCAGCCCAAACCAATCCCAATCCCAATCCCAATCCCAGGCCAAGTCCCACCGAGCTGAGGCGGACGAGGACATGCGACTTGGCATGTGGTCGGAAACGGGCCGTAAATTGTCACTGGATGACACAAAGCTTTCTACACACAGTACGCGATACACAACGGGGAACCGCTGCAAAAATAAATATAAATGAATTGCCCGAAGAGCAGATACCCTGTTCGCTAGTTTCCTTCTTGGGCCCTTCTCTCTTCCTGCCTCTTGCCTCTGCCCAAAAACTATGTATGTATAGAATTGCGCTCTGGCGTAAATTGTCTGCTTGTTGATCGATTCTTGAACAAATTGCAGAGCCCAATTCTTTCAATTTTGTCTGGAACGGGGTTAGGAATCCGGAAAATAAATTATTATCAATATGCATATACTAAACGAGATTCTTCCTGCCAAGTTTGGTGTTTCCAGCTCTAATAACTTTCAAGATAATCCAAAAATCTATGCTACAAAATCGATATTTATCGATATTATGCAATACGAGCTGACAGAAGAAATTCGTTATGCATAGGAGAATATATATTTCCAATTTAAAATCTTCAGCTCCAGATCGACCCAGTTCGTCGAGCCGAGCAAGCTAATGCTTCATGTGCCCGAGTTCGTAGAGCTCGTGAAGACATATCGACTTATTTGTAGGTCGAAACAATTTGCAGGGTATGGCAGAAGCAGGCTGCTAAGTAAAGTTAATGCATTATTAATCAGAAAATTGTTGTGTATATATACTTTATTTTTTGTTTATGTTTTTTTTTTTGGTGTTTGGCCATCGTTTTGTTATGGTGCAATATTTAATACGGCTGCATATTTAATCATGTCAATCTAGTGCTGATAAATACCATAGCAATCGATAACTGGGACGGCGAATCGATAAATTATGCATGCGCGTAAAGCGTTAGTTGGCTAAATTAACGGATTGATGACAGACTCGAACGTTGTGAAAGGGCGCAAGAGAAACGGAGAACCCGATTCTGTGTGTCTTAAACAAATGAAGAAAGACTGAGGGGGGAGAAAAACTTAAATATGCGAGTAGTTGCAGGTGGGCTGACTAAGAAACTTGTAAGAATGGCAGTTATAAAAACATAAATTGAGATAAAGAGGCCTATAAAATGCATTCGAAAGTGTCCAGAAATATATTTACAGGGGACAGGAAGAAAGAGAGGGAGAAAAAGAAAGAAAGTCTTCTTAAAGGTAGAGAAATATGAAGGGAATATCAGATGTAGAAGTACTTAAGAAAAGAGAGAGAGAGAGAGCAAGAGAGCAAGAGAGGGAGAGACCGAAGGGAAGAGATAGAGAATGAGAATGAGAAGGAGGAAGACTGAGGAAAAGGAAAAGGACTTAGGGATAATGAAAAACGTATCTATCACTAAACAAAGATTCTTAAGAGTTGCGTATTTGTAATTTGGTTAAGGATAGAGCTATAAGAAGCGAAAAAGTTAGTGAGTGAAAAGAGAGCGGGAGAATAAATGATTAAAAGTGGAAGAAAGGAAAAGTTGCAAAAGGGATTTCCTTAAATTGTGAGAGGGCGAGAGCGAATTAAGGGGATAAGCAGGCGAGAGGCAGAGTAAGAGAGAGAGAGAGAGAGAGGAGAGAGAGAGAGAGAGAGGGAGAGAGAGAGAGAGGGAGGGAGAAAGCGCTAGTTAATGGAAAGTAAGAGATAATTAGGAATGATAGACAGAATGTTGTTAAAAGTTTGGAATATTCCCCGATATCTGTCCCATCCGAAATTCCATTTCTCATTTTAAAAATGAAGGGAATCCATACATGTGGACAAGCCCGATAGCATCTGCTTGGTATCGGGTCAAGTTCCTGGGTGCAAATATTTGTTTTACAAAAACAAAAAAAAACACAAAAAAACAACAGCCCACCCATCCATTCCAGTAGGAACTACAATTTGGTGGCTCTAGCGACTTGCGCTAAGTGGATTTTGATTGCGTGTGGAGTGGCAATGGAAAGTTAACGATATTTACCAAATAATATGCCCACGTCTTGGTGGGCTGCTCTATTTTGGTCACGATATGACCAAAAACCAAATACACACAGAAAAAAAAAAAAAAGGAAAAAATCAAACAGGTGCACTAAATGAATTTCAATATGATAAACCACTTGTGGTTGCCGGCTTCGGGCAATGAGCAGGTGTGTGGTGCATGGCGCGGGGTAGGGGGGGCGGTAAGGGGCAACGGGGGTGCGGCTTGCTGCCGCCGGGCATGGTCTGTACTGCACCCCGTTGCGGGGTCATGGGCGTGCGTGTATGTGTTGTGTTGTGTTGTGGAAGAAATGATTTGAGGGAAATCGAGCCATATGTTGCGAATACTAATGGATATGCCGGGGCCCAGTTCGAGCCGGGCTGGTGCGGCCGGAAATATGAAAGTGTAATTTAAATTGAATTAAGTGTACTGTTGTTTTTTTCTACATATGTATCTAAATATACCCTATGCCCATTCGAAATGCGTAGAAAGGGTATAATGTTTGTGTGCAATAGGCAGCAATCCCAACCCCACAATCTGTCTATATATGCTTGATCCTGATTAAATGTAGCCTTTGAAAAGCCAGAAACTAGACATACCTTTGCTCGTTGTCTTCACCCACTTCAATGATATCGATAAATATCGATGTACCCATCGATATATCGATATACCCCAAACTGGCTGTGTGGCTTCTCATATGCCACTTCAAGACAGAACTTTGCCATATGGAAGCTCGGACTATAAACATCGCAGTTAATAAGGAAAGCCTTCCCCAGAATAGTGAGGGGCAATGGCAAGAAGAAGCACAAGCGTATTTGTGCGTGTGTGTGAGTAAGTGTAGGGCAGCTAGAATGTTTGTTAAATCTGAAAGATCTAAAAACTCCTAGATCCTTAAGTCTAACAGTAAGAAGAAGACTCGCCCGGATAGATAAATTAAATAAAGAACAACTTGAACCTAACATACAAAATAAGTCAAATATAATAGTGGGTGGAAACTGGAAACTTTCTATTGCTGTTCATTTTAACTAATTGTCTTAAATAAAATGTAGAAAAAAGAAAATGTCTGCAATGACAGCTTGTTGCTGCGCCGAGGGTAACTCCAAGTCGGGCAGACACTCTGACTTGTTCTCTTTTTGTGCTCACGTCCAGCATTTTATGAAGGGATGAGTTCTATGTAAAACCACCCGGTGGCTAAAACTTTGCCATGGTTGTTGTTGCTGCTGCTGTTTTGCTAGCTGGTGCAAAATCTGTGATAAATGCCTGCAAAGTGGCCAGCTACTTGTCCGTTCCCCGCCCCCTCAACCAGAGCCCGCTGTTGCCCCCCTCGCGTAGGCAGGCAGCGGCTGCTGCTGCATCGTTGCCCAGAAAATTGATAATATTTATTGTTGTTGTTGTTGTTGCTCTCATTTGTAATTGTTACAAATGCTGGCAACCTGTCAGCCCACCCCTGGCCGTATGCCAGCCAGCCAGCCCTCCGCCCTCCGCCCTCCGCCCTCATTGGATTTTATGATGGATATGATTATTTTAATTAGCATTATATTTGGCTCTCATATAATATATTTACCCTTTTCGTAGCGCTCATAATTGGCTTTTCATATGCTCGCAAAACTTGCACATTTTGTGGCTGGCCAGGGGCGGGCGGGCAAGGGGAGGTTGCGGCGAGAAGCGAAGTGGAGGGGGTTGGGTGCTGCTCTACTGTAAATTACTTTAATTTAATGAGTTTTTGTTATGTTTTTAACTGGAGGGGGAAATTTTATGGCACTCGCATAACGCTTATGACACATGTTACCGGAATTGATAGACAGCAGCCATCAAATCAAGTGGAAAATTTTAAACTTACATTTACCAAGGGGGGCGGGCAAAGAAGGGCTGCGGCAGGGGTTGCTGCCCGGGCAGGTAAAAGGCAGCGGGGTCCATCAGAACTTCTTCAAAGCCGATTTTGTCGAGAGCTCTGAAGTTGGATTGCGGCAATGGAATGAAACTCAAAGTGGAATGGTTGGAATGAAACATGAAACCAGTTGGTGTGCCAAACGTGAGTTGACAAGAAGTTATGTGGAAGGAAAAGTAGAACAATGTTGATTAAAAGTGAAACGAATTGAAAAGAAATTGTTAGTTGCTAAATTAAAAGTGGAACGTTCTGGAAAAGAAACAGCATGCAAGTAAGTGGTGTGGAATGAATTGGAATTGGAACAATTTGACATCGTTGCCAGGCGCTCTATTGAATGAAAGAGTAGAATGATCTTGGGTAATGTAGAAGGTTGATTGGAAATAAAACAAGATGAAACATAAAACAAGAAGAAAGAAGAAGTTGTACAGAACTTAAATCAAAGAGAATGAATGAAAGTGGAATGAATTGAAATTGAGATGAGCTGGTGGTTTTTCTAGGCAGCTATCAGAAGACCTCTATCTGGGGTGAAGAACATAAATTATAAATATCTTCAAAAACAAAAAAGTTTTCAATACAACTACTTAGTTTTCGAGCGATCGTTCCTATGGCAGCTATACGATAGAGTAGTTCGATATTGATAGGATATTGCTTAGTTAGACTAATAAATGTCGAGTTTGGTCAAGATATCTAGATGAACAAAAAGGTTTTCCATACATTGACTGACATTCAGCTCGGATAAGTTGCAACTTCCGGGGTGTTAGTTTCTTAGAAATCTAGACTGCACAGTGTTCGATGTCAAGGCTGGGTTGGGGCAACAGGGCAAAGCAACAGGGGAAATGTGCGTTTAGTTATTTAAAAGCATTCTCAGCTTATTCATAACATGTGTTAGAGATCTACAAAGTATTTGGTTATTTCCAACATCCAACTTGACTCGAGAAATGGCAGCAAATCACAACGCCGGTGCCAGCGGCAAGTCCAGGCCAAGCTCGACCATGGACGAGCAGATGGGCGACACGGAAAAGGGCGCCGAGGAGGACTTCTCATTTGCCCACTTCGAGCACCAATGGCGTCGCTATCTAGCCAACTTTGAGCGCCGGCGTTTGCAATACGCTGATTTCTATTATGGGCACAAGGAGACGCTGTACGGCCGGGAACTGAACGGCAGCGGACACCAGGACATGCAGGACATGCAATTCCAGTACGCCGTCGATGCGGCTGCCAATGCTCTATACGATGCCCAATCCAATATGGGCGAGGAATATCGCTGCTGCAATTGCAATTGCAACTGTAAGGGACAGAATCCAAAGGGTCGCCGGCTGTCGTCTACCCCACGCTGAGGACACCTGCAACCGACTAGGTCATTCTCACTGACCACCACCAAATAAAACGAAACCAAAAAACACACACACACACACACACACTCGCACACACTCGCACACACATGCACTCAACACTAGTCTGCGACTATTGACGAGTAGCAAAGAGCACCATCAAACACCACCATCATCACGAAACAGAAAATTGTCACAAATTGTCAAAGTTGTCGAACTGCAAAAGCCTAAATATTTGACGTGGGATACCACGTCAGGTATGACCAAAACAATAAATTTGATCAACTTTCAAAAAACCCAAACACATCCAGCTCTGAAATACGACCAAATGTTGGCGGAACTGCTGGCGGTGCTCCCACCAGGCGCCAAGTCCGCAGCGGTTGTCCTTGAATGTGTAGCCCAGAGTGTCGGGCCTTGGGAACCAACAGTCCAGGCCAACGCCGGGCTCATCTAATCAAGCCATCGAAACCAGTTTGTTGCCTACGCAAGTACGCTTCAAAATCCATTTAACCAATGCAAATCTGTCGCCAATTCGTTACACGGTTCGAGAGAATTGCCTGACCTTAGGCTCGGTTCGGAAAACTGACTTGAACCCAAGCAACATTTAATCGAGCTATTCAAAAGTCATTTTTGAAGTGGTTCGCTTCGGGTTTCGATTCGGCTGCTCGCACTTTATGTTAGCTTTTGTTACTGACCCCACCTCTAGGTCACAACAAGGTAGAAACACTAGAAGTGAGTAGGTTGTCTTTTAATTTTGTTCAGGAACCTTGTAGTTCTTTCATCTCTGCATCTGCATCGTCGACTCCGGATTAGCCTCAGTCTGAACCTATAACCACCTGAGAATTAGAAGCAACGAAAATGAGACTGGAAGCATTGCAAATGCGGTTAGACGTAGCCTCGAGCGCACATGAATCCCTAGAGTATCTCAGAAAGTATCTCAACTTTCTGCCAGTGGACTTTCCAGCTAGGGAGCAGTTGCCCTCCCCTCAACTGCACGTAGATACAATATAAAATTCTAACCAATATACTCTTTTTCACATAGTGTACAGAGTACAAGCAGAATATCTACGGGCTGTTGATATACCATGACAATTTGTCATGTCAGTTGGTGAGCCTTTGAGTTCCTCCATTGCCAACTTCTGACTCAAGCTAACAAGATTTCAATATGTTCAGAAGGTAATGAACTTCCGTAGTTAGCCAGGGTAGAGGTGAGTGGATTTTATTGCTATTGCATTGGGATGCTCAAGTCCCAGGACAGAGTGGAAGGTTGCTGCACCTGAGACCCAAGGCGGTAACCCGAAACGAATAGGGTAAAATTCTCAGACTCAAGTGTGTGTGTGTGTGTGTGTGTGTGTGTTGCGAGTGTTTTGCTGAAAATTAAAGCCCACACGAGCGCGCGCCAAAAAATGGTATGGGCATGTATACGGGTATGGGAATGGGAATGGGAATGGGAATGGGAACCACAACAACCACCGGCGGCGACGGCGCGTGGACAGCGCGCACTTTCGTCATGCTCGATTGTGCCGAAAACAAGTGGCATTACAACAACAACAACAACAACAATAATAATAACAACAACTAGAAGTGGAAAATATAACTACTGGCCAACAACTAGGTGGAGATATAGAAACAGGTTGCTTGTGTAATTTGATTACAATCAACTTCTAATAGAGTTCCAACCACCAGCCGTACCGGAGCAGCGGGTACCCACATGTCAGGCCGTGCGGAGGACTCGTCAAAGCGTATGCCACTTGTGCTACTGCTGCTGCTGCTGCTGTTGCTGTCCCTGCCCCTGCCCCAGATCAAATTTGAGTACAGGACTCTGCAACGCCCACAAGCGGGCGAGGAGTGTGCGGTACGGCCGGGGTAGGGCCCGCCTCGAGCTGAGGTAGCGCGGCACAATACAATTAACGACACGAATCATGATGTGCTTACCTGGCAAACGACCGTCACGTGGCCCGTTCCCAGAAGGCTTACACGTCACAATTTTAATTTTATTAAAGAAACATTTCAAATTAACCACACACACTCACACACACACACACACACACACACACACACACACACATATACACATATACAGCACGCATGTGACCGCCAAAAACGGAAATTGAAGTTGTCGCCGTTGTCATTGTTGTTGCTTTTCGTTGTAATCAAAATGACTGTCATAAAATGCTACACAGCTAAACGGATAATATCCCATATCCGTCATACACATACACACACACACGGACACGCAGACACACACGCACACGCACACAATCACCCACCCACAAGGTGGCCAATTAGAAGGCCACAATGCAACCAACCATTTGACATTTACGTTCAATTCACAACAATCCGTTGAAACATTTCTTTTGCAATTCCTGCTAAAACGTAGAATTTGCCGACCTCTAAAAAGTATTACGTAAAGTTGCCTATTTACTGCCACCTCGAGGTATTTTATATAGTTGCCCACTTCGACTAAAGTTTGCTCTGTGCAGACATATCATATATATATGACAAGACATAAGTTGTATATATGTTCTTGATCAGGACGAGGACGAGCTGAGTCACATCCAACTATTGGCCTGTACGAGCTTCGATCTCGTCGAGAGACTTTGCTGTTGTCGATATCTCCTCTCAATTCCATAATATCGATAAATATCGATTTTGAGAATTGGTTCCTTAAGCCAAACTCGAGAATTATAAGAGCTAGAAACACCAAACTTTGGGCTGTAGCTTCTCGTATATTGTGCGTAGATGAATAAGATTTCATTTTGTTCGTTTGCTTAAAAAACTAGTTTTGACTTACCTGTAATGGACGTTGCGGGGGGCCACTCATTGTATGATGATGGTACATCACATCGTGCTTGATTTGGGAGGGCATTTGGCTATGTACATGCTGGGCTTGGTGCTTCTGTATGTCGACGGCGGCGAGGGCTTCCGCTCTGCTGAGTATGCCGTCGTTGATACCCGCAAAAATATCACCCTGTATCGAACGAGAAACGAGAAAGTGGAATTGTATGGCAATTAGGCGCATATCGGTGGGAAAATACTTGAATATATATATATATATATATATATATATACGTTTGAACAGGAACTGGAAACATCAAAAGCATACGAAGGAAAACAAATATGACAAAGATGGAGCCCACATCAAAAAATTTGGCATAACTAGGTAATATATCTTGAAAAGATCAGATAAACTATATGTATATAGTATGTAGGAGACCTGAGTCAGCGTATATCGTATAACAAATGAACCGAATGTTGTTAAAGTAAGTTGATAAAGGTTTTTGTTTTTTAAATAGAACAAGAAAATCAAGTCAAACTTTTTCGTGTATTCGTGTGTGTGTATGTGTGTGTGTGTGTGTGTGTGTGTGTGTGTGTGTGTGTGTGTGTGTGTGTGTGTGTGTTGTGGTGGACTTTGGATGCGTGTTTGACTGTGGTTTAACTTACATTCTGACGTGCTGACCACGAATTGCATAATAGGGAAGCATCTTCTAATAAACGACTCTGAAAAGACGAGACAAACAAGGATAGTATATGTATGTACGAGTTTTTACAGGGATAACAGGGATAACATCAAATTCGAATATCAATTTGATTCATATGCATGTGAGTGTGTATGGGCGAGTATATACAGTCAAATCACCTGATGTGGGTATCAAATGAAAGAAAACGATATTGTGGACATTCTCAATGCTATGTAGCATCAACAGGATGAAGCCAATTATCTATCTTTAGAAATTGAACTCTATGCATTTGCTTGTTAGTTTAACAGTTGTAGATATCGAGGGATAATTCTATTTTAAAAAAGATAGCTGACCAAATTATATATTCTTACCTACGCTCCACAAATATGTATTCAAAGGCTTTCAATTTTCTCTGATGTTATATGAAAAATATCTTTACGAATCTTCCATTCAACTTTTGTTTAATTTTACTCATTGCTTACCTCGTGGTTCATGTTATATATATATGCCATGAACATTTGAAACGCAATGTTGCCAGACTTCAATAATATGCACATGTGGCAGCACGAAATGATTCTCTCGTAAAGATTGAAAGCAAATTGTAAGATATGCTCCTTAAAGCCGAAGACAACATTTCTGCAGCTTGCGCATGATTTGCACATCTTGTCCTCAATGTTGCCATGTGGTCTAACTGCATGGTAACTATTTGCCATGCAAATTTGAATCACTATGTTGCCAGAGATAAGCTTTTTAAAGTCGAAGACAACGTTTTGTTAGGCATTTGCACATCCTTTATGTTATATTACCATATTTTACCATGCGGTTCAACTAGATGGCAAGTATGACCTGTAAACTTAAATCGCAATGTTGCCAGACTTCAATAATATGCACATGTGGCAGCACGAAATGATTCTCTCCTAAAGATTGAAAGCAAATTGTGAGATATGCTCCTTAAAGCCGAAGACAACATTCCTGAAGCTGTCGCATCATTTGCACATCTTGTGCTTGATATTGATTTCTCAGTGGCCGCCGGACTCACGCCCACTACGGTTGCAAATAAATAATTTACAAAAATATCTTGGCGCTTGTTTGGTTGCCGGCAAGGCTCCGATGTCGCCGTTGTGGTCCTTATGCCTTCAGTCATATCGATTTTATATGCTGGCAAGTGAATGCCAACGTGCATGTGTGTGTGTGTGTGTGTGTGTGTGTGTGTGCAACGCGCACGAATTTTACAGTTAATCAATTATTTAGATGCGCACAAAACTTGAAAATGCGACGGCGACGGCAGCCCGCAGCCCGCAGCAGGCAGCAGGACACAGAGGACAGACAGGACACGCAGGACATCAGGCACATGACAGTCGCTCATTTGGTGGGCGAAAGTTGCCGCAGCGAAAGGAGTAATACCAACAAAACGGCTATTACAACGGCTAGCAAGGACCTCGACAAGGACTCGGCCCGTCTCGACAACGGCTTCGGCTCACCCGCAGCACCGTTGGCGAGAGGAAAGGGGGAAGGGGGGCGGGCTGGGGGTGTTGTGTGACCGCAATAGCCGTGCGGCGGCCATTCAAGAAATCAAAATGTTGCGCATTTTTAATGCACCTTGCGCCACGTTATCCTCCGACAAGTGCAGCGTATCCTTAGCCATTGCCCATTGTGCCCTCAAAAGTTGGGCGTGGCAACTGTTTGTTTGCCCTGCTTGCCCCATTTGGACAAAACACTGGACATGCGAAAACAGGCCGGCTAATGACCATAATATTTCCCTGCCAGATGTTGGCAGCGACCCAAACACAGCCCCATCACAGGACACGACCATAATAAATACCGATTCCCGCACAGAAAGGACTACGCTCACGTGTTGTCTCAACCCCCGCCAGCGTCCACCATGCTCAGCATATGAGTACAAATATGTAGTTGGTTCTGTCTGAAAAGCTGGCAAACCGAGCGCCTGCCAGGATATCTCAATCTTACGGCTCCATTTGCAGGATTCATTGAAACATCCATTTCGCAGCTGGCAATTAAACATACTACGGCTTGGCCGTATCTTTCAACTGGGTTTCTCGAGCGAGCCAAAAAACCTAGATTAATCCAGTTGCCAGATTATAAGCCCCCGGTCAGGCCTCTTGCCAAGCAATCGATCCGTGTTGTTGGCTTGATAAATTTGCCATGAGATGTGTAAGCCAAAGAGAAGAGAAGAAGAGATTTTTGATCCTAGAAAGCATATAAAAGCTGGATCTGTCGATATGGTCATGTCCCTCTGTTTGTTTCCATTCAAACTAGTCTCTCAATTTTAAAAATGACCTCGCGCAACTTTTCGTCTTTTTTTTTGCAGATCAGATGGGAAGATCGAAAATAACTTGACTATTTGCTTGGAAAATAGTTTGACATTGACGAGCCTTGACTGTGAGCAGAGTTTTATCAACATCGAACTACTTTATCACATGGCTCTTCAAAAGGAATATGTCCAGAAATGCGCTTTAGATATTGTAAGATGTTCTGTTCCTGTTCTGTTCTTGCTTCAACATATCTGCCATAAAAGACGATAATTTGTTGTTGAGCTACGGATTCGGTTTCAGGTTTCGTTAAATATAATTGAAGACTGCAGCCGGAAGGCATTGAAGAAAAGCGCAAAGTGATTCGAAATCTTATATCAATAAAAATCAAGTTTATAATGTGATATGCGTTCCCTGTAGAGGCAGCGAAAAGTAAAGGCAGCTGCACCAAATTCCAGAGCTAGTCAAAGACAAAGCCATCAGATATATTTCTTTGCATTCAAACATGCTCAATAATGCCTGACAGGCATTTTAAGCGGACCTAGCCGAAGCTAATTGAATTAAGTGGAATCTATTTAAAATGTATTTCACTAAGTTAAACAAGTGAACGGTCTCGGGCCCGCCACAAAAGTGGCAAATGATTAATTTGTGGCCTAGCCCTGAAAAGTAGGCAACAGTTTTTTTTTGTACGCACGGAAATAGCAAAGCAGAACCTCTAACTAAAACGCTGGCCAATGCAGGCATGAAAACAAATTAATTTATGAATTAATATGCGCAGTCATTCATCAAATTATCGCCCAGACCCGCACCGCGCCACCGCACCGCCGACTGGCCCAGAAACGTGGCTTGGCCCAAAAGCGAGCTTGTTATTTCCTGTGTGTTTCTTGACCTCACTCGAATGCATAGATTCCGGCTGGCTGGCTGGCTGGCTCGCTGAAGGGAGAGAGGAGAGGACTGGCGGGGTGTGCGCTGGCTAGGACAGGGCGGCGGGTGGTGCTTTAAGGCCGCAGTGCAGGTTGACACTTGCACATAAATTCTTTATTAGTGTTATAAATTAATCAAGCCAACTGCTGCCTTTTCGCTCTGTCCCTTTTTGGATGTTCTGTTTCTTTCGCACTTAGTTTGTTTGTTTTATTTTATTTTTTTTTTTTTTGCTGTCTTGTTATGTGTTATTTTCACTCTCGCTCTGCACTGTGTGTGTGTGTGTGTGTGTGTGTGTGTGTGTGTGTCCGTGTGTGGGTTACTTTTTTTTTATTTATTTTTTTTTTTGCTTGTCAGCCATTTAATATTTATGATGTGTGTAAACAGATACGCAATGAATGTTGAATGAATGTTGAATTTTATCGATTGCGTCGCTCGAGTGCAGCCAAAAACTAATGCAAAAAACAAGTAACAGTGCTCTTAACGGCACTGAACGACTAGAAGATACCCTCAGCTCAGCGCCAAACAGTGCCTACCCCTCTTCACATGCACACACACACGCTCCTACATGGCTCCTCGCCATGGCAGATGTATTCCTGAAGAGCATTAGTTTGAGTAGACCGCTATTTATTTATATTATTTATATTATAAATACCAAAGCGCTTGGCTCTAGCTTTGCTTTGGGGGCGTTCTGGTGTATGTAGCTCTGATAGTCTTCGAGTTATGCTTAAGAAACCGTTTCTCAAAATCGATATTTATCGATATTATAAAAAAATTGAAGGTGATACCGAAAAAATGATAAGCTCGCTTCGTGTGTAATATAGAATATGCACTATATATAGAATATATATTTTTGTTTTCAAGTCTTAAATTGTTATAGTTTGATGGACGAGTTCACACACAGACAGAGATTAATTCAGCTCGTCATTGTGAACCACTACTTATGCAGCTGAGGGGGTTGGCGTTGTCTCCTTCTGCCATCAAAAACCGTTTTCCCATTTCAGGGCTTAGCTCTAAATATGCTAGAAGAACAATAACAACAAGCTCTACATATATTATTTTACATATGACAAACTCAAGTCCTTAAGTGACTTAAGTTGGCAACACCGCAACAAACGACAAGTTGGCAACACAGTTTCAGTAATTTTGTTGCGCCAGGTGGCAACGCTGTGTTTTATATTTGGTCAAACACTTAGCTGCCGGATAAGCTGCCTGGTAAGTTATGCAAGACAGTATGTTCAATTTGAGGAAAGAAGAAACCCATTAAACTTCTATTAAAGTTAAGAGAAAATGAGGAAGAAAACGAACGTGATATTCAAGCTATTATTGCTTGGTCCTGGCATCGTCTGAAGTTGGAAGTTCTATCTATCTTTGGCTGTCCTGCAATCGCGAACTACTTGTACTTGACAGACAGTCCATTATTTTGAATCGATTGCTGATAGGAGCAGCTCTTCTTCTTCATTTGACAGAATTTTAATGCCCTCCGCGAGACAATGTAATGGACATTGCTTCCGGTCACCCGAAACTTTTTGGCAAGCTGCAAAGTATTTTGAGTAACTTATAATTATTGCCAAACGGTAAAATGGTCTACATTAGTGCGCACTTCCTTCTTTTACATATTTTTGAAGGCTGCAAATTTGGCTGGCTCGAGGTTAACTTTTGATGTAAATAATCGAGTTACCCAAACATTCAACTAAAGAACTGTTGCTAAAAGCCAACTTTATATTTTTGAAAGCCATTTAAAGTCTCTAATGCTCTCTAATGCGCTCTAATGCACTCTAATGAGCTTTAATGCACAATGCAATAATTAATAACCAAGCAAAAATGATTTATAATTATAATAATGTGCATTATTCTATGAACAGACAAAAAATAAGCAAAAAAAATACAAAATCTCGACGCCCCGCAAGATATATCCTCTATATACCTAACTTGAATATCCTCTGTCTATAATTGTATTTCGATATCTCCTGTCATTTTCAAAGTATCGATAAATATCGATTTTGAGAAATGATTCTTTGGACCTAACTCGAAATATTTAGGAGCCCCATTTCGCCCAAAAGTTGAAAGGAATAAATAGTTGTTAAAGCTAGTGCCTTGAGCTTCGGTCGGACTACAAATACCGAAGTAGATCTAGGCTGCATTTCTCACAGTGTATGGTAAAGACAAGAAGAAACAGCAGAGCAGGAAGCGAACATGATTGAAAAGGCAGCTTGGGCTCAGGATCTTTCCCCGTGTTACTTGATTTTATTTATGGGCTGGCTCAGGGTCTATTCTCTTTTTACAGGGTATCTAGCGGCTGGTTGACCAACTGGACTTTCGATCGCATTTTGATTGGTTTGTGGCCCGTTTAATTGGCACATTTGTTGCGGCCATTTAATGCAGTTTATGAATATTTAAATCAAATTAACGGCACTGCCGGCCATCCATTTAGCGCACCATGCAAACAAATGCCAAGGGGAATGGCGGGAGGGGGGGCTAGGCTTTGGCTAGCTGCCTCCCACCCCTTTGACCAGTTGTTGCCGTCGCAACGTTTGTCCATTTGTCAGTTTTGGGCCGGCGACAAATTTCCATTAAATGGACTGCGAGGCGTTAAGTGTTTGCTGTAACCAGCCAAAGCCCCTGCTCCCCTCTCTGTCAGTGCTTGCTGCCCTGCTGGTATTAACCACCCCCCCCCTTTCCTCTCTCGCCCGCGACGGTTCACCCTGCTAATGCGCTGAGCCCAGCCAAGGGTAGCGCATAAATCCTATAAATCCGGCGCTTTGATCATTCGCCTTTTGCCATACGCTTTTTGCTGCTGCGTCTCAAAGCCGAAAAGTGGCCCAAGCTCAGGGGTCGGGGGCAGCGGAGGGTTGGTGGCGGGGGGCTGGAGGGGAGTTTGTTAAATCCGATAAGCAAATGTAGTTGTCGTCCCTTTAAGAAAGCGACGCGTTCGTTGTTTTTATTTACAGTAAGTGTTTTTAAAGTGCCCCGTGCCAGATTAAAATGAGCCGTACAGACGGAATGGAGGGGGTGAAGGGGGTCGAGGGGCTGGGCCGTGTGGATGGGTTGGGCTGTAAGCTGCAGCACAGCAGGTAGAATGTGCGCCGCAAGACGGCGTCATTCACCTGTGCGTCGCGTGCAATCAACTTTTGATGCCTTTCGATAGGGTATATTAAAAGTTTGCCTTGGAATGTGTCGTAGAAGAGAAGAAGTGCATAAAGATTATATATACCCTTGATCCGCAGCCAGGTCGCTGCAGTCTCTCGGCTAAGTCGGAATGGGTCGGATTAAAAAACTACAACATCAACAGCCGAGTCGATCTAGCCATGTCCATCTGTCTGTCCGTCCGTCTGTCCGTCCGTCTGTCCGTCCGTCTGTCCGTCCGTCCGTCTGTCCGTCCGTCTGTCCGTCCGTCTGTCCGTCCGTCTGTCCGTCCGTCTGTCCGTCCATCCGTATGTATGAACGCCAGGATCTCAGAATCTATAAGAGCTAGAGACTTGAAATTAGCTGTAGATCCTTGTGCCTACGCAGATCGAGCTTGTTTCCGATAATTGATAACTTGGCCCGTTGCCAAGAAATCGATAAAAATTCATATCAAAATCCTGTTTTTTTAACAATTGTGTTCAATAATAAGAACTCAGGTCACCAAACTTGACATGTAGCTTCTAGAAGCTATGACCACCTCCCCGCTACTACTTCATAGCTTAAAATCAAGTAAAAACACAAGTTTATGCTGCCCAACAATATGAGCCACAATTTAAATGCAATTGACTTTTTGATAATACACGAATATTCTATAGTATTGTACAATAAGATATAGAAAATTTGCATAAGATCGGTTAGGAAACACAGAAGCTATTGAATAAAACATGCTTTTGCTGTCCTCAAGTTTGGGCAGCAAGCGCAAATTCCAAGAATTTCTGTATACATGTACACACACACAGTTATGCGCATCTGCTTGATCCTGATCTTGATTTTCCTAGCATATCTGCCAAGCCGCATGCCATATGTCTGTAAGGGTATTTGACCATTAGATACTTACTGTTAACTGTTTAACTGTTCTTATTTTTTTTTTTGTTGGACTCGCAATTTGTCAAGTTTCTGTCATTTTGGGCGCTTTCTTCATTCATTTATGCATTAACCTTTGCTCTCCCTCTCGCTGTCTCTCTCCCGCTCTATTTTTTAATGGCGCCCTCTTGTTTTTTTATTTGTCGCCCAACAATGGTTAATAAATATTTAATGTAAATAAATTACAAAACGCTTTTCAAGGTTACGCCCATCCTTGGCACTCGGCGCCATTAGAGTCGCCAACAACTACAACAACAACCTAAACAAAAAAAAAAAAAACACGAAAATAAAACCCCATAAATCTATCTATCATAGCCCCAAGTGCTGCCACAACTAGACCCAGCCAGAGCCTCCCCCTCTGGCGCAGCGAGTGACATTTATGCAATAATTAAGACAAATATTTGCTGGCTCTTTATTTTTAGTCGCACTCCAACTAGAACACACACACAGCCTACACACCCACACACAAGTGCGTTGAAAGCGCGACAAGCAGTTAGCGTGTCTTATTTTATACCCTGTAACCAATACGTCAGCCGAGAGGGGTCAGTCCTGCGCCTCTATTCGACATTCGACTGACTGACAAGCTGATTGACTGATTGCTACACTGACTGATTGACTGACTGATTGGCTGACTGATTGGCTGACTGATTGACTAATTAATTTATTGTTGATCAAAGCACAGCCCGAGGCGAACAAACGAGAAAGTCGAAGTTTAAGTTACAAAAGGGGCTTTGGCTAATTCCACTCGCAAGCGTGGAAAATTCGCGAAAAACGGTTACGCGAAAGTTTTTTTCTTTCGATCGATTTCAAACTCACTTTTAAAGATCTTTGTGAAAATTGATTTGTGAGGTGTTTCGCATAATACATCCCCGTTTGTATGTAAGATTTGGGTTATATGATCATTTTCTAAGCTCGAAATTGTTGAAGTATTACGCGAGAACAAAAACACACAAATTTATAGCGTGAATAAAAATTTGAATGTTGCGAAATCTCTCATTCGAATAAATATTGAATCGACTTGCGAATTTTAGAATTGCAATAAACTTTCTATAACATATTTTGATATAACTGGCATCTAAGAGAAAACTTAAATATATTCCGAACTGGCGAACACTATTGCTTGACTTTGCCCTTGCCTATCGATTGTACGTTTTTATCTTTTTTATCGATTAATTCTATCGACATCGCATTGGATATCGTCAATTCAATGCAAATGAGTCGTGCGTCACAGAATTTTATAATAAACTTAAATTACAGGGTACCTCAGAGTCAAGCAGAGGCACATTTCTCGCACTTTTACTTATTATTGTGCATTTTTTATGGTTGTTTTTTCTTCGTGCATTTGCTTTACCTGTGTGTGCATTTGCGTGTGTGTGTGTGTGTGTGTGTGTGTGTGTGTGTGTGTGTGTGTGTTAATGTGTCTGTGTGCAGCGTATTTATAAATAACCATGTCTGAGCCCAGCCCCCAGTCACAGCCGTAATGTCTGCTTGAATGTGTGCAAAATTCATATATACATGCAGATACATGGGTGAAAAATAACTGGATATTCAAAAGTTCAAAGCCCCGAGTGCGATTATGAATGAGCTCAGATCAAATGGTAGCTAAAGAAATATTTGTAACGTCTCAAGATTCTACGAACATGTTTATGGGAATGTTAAGTCAATTGATTGCTAAGAAATATCTTGCTGTATATATTTAATGGGGAAAATATAAATCAATTCGCAGAATTTGATCCAAGTTTTAAGTTGTTTTTCTATAGCAGCAACTCAGTATTGATTCTATAAGATTCTGCTGATTTACAGAGTTTGTGCGGCGCCGAAATGTATGCTACGTAAATTTTTTGAAATAGTTTTCCATGAAGTTGCGCCAGACTCTTGAATATATTTATGTTTGCGTTACAGATGTATTACATTTAGAAAAGTAAACGGGCTTAGCTCTGACTAAATGAAAGGATTTTGTCGATCTGTTGTCTATGAGACTTTTCTGGTTTCTGTTTTGGTTCAAACTTCAATCCATAATCCAGTTTGAAATAAAAAGCTTAGTCTGGCTTCTGAATGTAAGCTAGGGCATCAAAGCTGATATTATGAAAAAACACTTCATTTGGTTTATCCTTTTTTCGCAAGGGAACTGAATAAAGAAATTCTAGGTTTGGGCTGTGAATAAGATGTTGTAAGACGAAAAGCAATTTAAATAGTTCATACTGTCAGAAGGTCTGGAAAGTTGCACTGTGCTTATTTGTATAGTATGCTACTAATGTAAAATGATAGGGTATTGATTAGATAAAGAAGAGCGTGTCGATTTCTGGCCGCTTTTTCCTCACATCACAAAATATATATCAATTGATAATCATTTTATGTAGCATACTTTTTTGAATACAACTGCAAAGGGTTCTACATAAGACATAATATTGAAATAGAACATATAATATTAGATTTAAGACTCTAGACACACAAACTAGTTTCCCAAACATTCCCGTGAAAATTATAATAATATCTATGATAATACTTGAGCTGCTTTGATGGATATTAGCTGGATTAGTCAGAAAGTTATAGTTAGAATACGAAGTAGAGTCCTAGACCCAGCAAATTGTTCAGCTTAGTAAGCCATTATGGCATAGAATACTCTATGTATAGGTATTCGGAGAATCGTGGGCTTGAAGATTTGAAATATAAGGCGCCGACGGCAAAACAAAATCGGGCAATTACATACAGTTACAGGCTAGATTCTTCATGTGCTTATCATTGTGTAGATGCTTCATATAAAGCTGTGCGAATAATGTGATTATAGATCCATTGTAAACCCTTTAGACCCAAAACTTAGCCTAACAGTCAATTTTCTGCACAGATTAGAGAAACCGAGTCAATTTTCGGCATTTGTTGCAGAACTTTCGGTTCACATTCGTATTGTTAGGGATATTACTTACAGATGGATTTGGCATACAGCGTCGCATTTGCTCCGAACTTCGATAGGATGGACTGTAGCGTCCTGGAAAACAACTGGGCGCTGACATTTTCATTTTATCCGTCGTCGAATACATCGACATTGTCATGCAGCCGCCGACGAAATCCTCCTCCAGCTTGAACGCCCTTGAGGCGTCAAATGTCGTTGGCGAATAAATTTTGAAGCACTTACTTTGACAACTTTGAACGAGTGTCCTGCAATGCAGGACGCCAAATATTTCTATATATATATATATATATAAATATATATATATTTTTGGATTGACCAAAAAAGTTGACTTTTTGGCAAATTAACTATATCTCTCCAATTATCTAACTTCCAAGAGAGATATATGCTTTAACTTTAACAATTTTTCCAACACTGTTTTCGTTTTTCACTGATCAATCGGGAGGTTTTGTCTGCGCCGCGCAACAAAACTGATAAAAAATAGCACAAGAAAAAAAAATGTTAGGTTAGGAATTTTTGCCGTCGCCAAAATGCAGTTGCTTGTTGTTGAGCATGTGTGTGTGTGTGTGTGTGTGTGTGTAAGGGTGTGTGTGTGTGGATTTGTGTGTGTGTGTTGCGAATCAGGAAACACAAACAACAACAAGAACAGTACAAAATGCGCGCTTATCAATTATGAAATTGCCTGCTCACTGACTGTAATTGAACGTAATTAGATGACCGATAACCGATAACCGATGGCCGGCAACGTTGACCAGCAGCGATGCCAGATGCACGAAAAAGACAACGACAAAGGACAACGACGCGACACGACGCAACGTTTGGGTCTGAGTTAAGCGCTGGCCACGCAAGCACTGTTTACCGTTAGACGTAAGCGAAGCCAAAGCGAAGCCAAAGCGAAGCGTTGCCGTCGCCAAACTGAGCCGAGCCGAGCCACGCGTCGCGCGCTCTTAAGCTTTCGCGCCTGAGCCTAAGCCTGAGCCGGAGCCGGAGCCGGAGCTTTAGCCGTTGTCAAGCCGCGCTTAAAGCTTAACAAGAATTTGTTGTTACTTTTTTTTTTGTTTTGAATTTGTTTTTTTTTTTCTACTGTTCGCGTCGATGTGTGTGTGTGCGTGCGTGTATTGTTTGTATTTGCCTGGCCGTCGCTCGCACAGCTGTTCTCTTCGCTGGCTCTGTGTGGCAGGCTTTGGCTGTGCCTGTGTCTGTCTGTTTGTGTGTGGGTGTGTATGTGTGTCGGTCGGTCGGTCGGTCGGTCGGCTCGCGGCGCTCAACTATTGTCGAAACTGAAAACGAAACGCAAGCGAACAGATTTCACAACTAGACAAGCGCGCGTTGTGTTGTGATAAAGAATTCTATGATGAGTTTCGCTAACTTCAGAGTTTATTTTCAATGGGTAGGACATGTTTTCATTATTTAACAGCTGTGGGCGTGGCCGTGACGGCCACCCCTACAAAATGGCAGCACTGCGCTTTATGTAATACAAGCAGCTCAACGCTGATTGGTCGCTGCAGCGCTGCCAGCGTCAACGCCGACGGCTTCGTTCAGCTGGAATTGGGCAGCTTTGCGCTGTGCCTGTATCTGGGCAGCAGGCAACAAACTTGACGAAGCCAATGTGACGACGGTGGCGGCTATTCCCAGCGACTGCGCACTGGATACCACCATCCAGTCGTGGCCGGCACCAGCAGCAGCAGCGCCCTCTACTTACCCCCTTGTCCGCTCCGCTCTCGGCACTCTCTCGGCAGCTGTCTCTTTCGCTCACTTTGTCTCACTTGCTCTGCCTCTCGCTTTGGCTGAGCATCGCAATGCCTGTCTGCGTCCGGCATATGGCACAATTTTTTGGCAGGCAACGCGACAGGAGCCTTAACAAAAGGCACAAAACACGGCCAACACGGCCAACACGGCTCGACAATGCCGCCGCAAAACGGGCATGGTCATTGGGGGTGGTTGGTGGGCAGGGGCGGCGTAGGGGTTTGTGGGCTGGGTTCGGTGTGGTTACGCCTAGCGCCCAGTTATTCATTGTATTGCCAGTGCGACTGTTAAATGCATGCACACATACAGGGTGCCTTTGCAGCAAAGAAATGGGTGTCGCAGCACTATGGGAAGTTCGGACGATTTTTCTGGAAAAAAAAATCAATTTTTAACTAAAATATCCACAAGAAATAGATTATATTTAAATATTACATACCGGAAACAAACAAAATCAAATCCTGTTAAGATAACAGCTGTTAAACACTGCTGTACAGAAAAATAATGCTCGTGGTTGACTTTCATGAGTGCCACTTTCAAAAAGTGTCTAGGACACACAACTTTTGGCCAAGATATCCATAAGAAATTCTTAAAACTAACATGCTAATATCGGAAATATTAACATAACCAAATTCGGTTAAGATAACTTACCGTTACTTACCGGAAAAGTTTACATAACCAAATCCTGTTAAGATAATAGCTGTTAAGCACTGCTGTACAGACGAAAAATGCAAGTGATTTTAATAATACAATGTATAAGCTTAAGATTTTCTGATGGATTCTGTTCTCTGTGAATTGTACTATGTGTATATATAATAAATTTTGCGAAAGTAAAACTTTTGTCTTAACTATCAGTTCTGTAATCGAAGAAAATAGTCGTAATGTACGGAATGAAATTTGAAAACTACTTTAAATAAATAAGTTTAAATAGATTTCAAATATTATGCTTAACTTTTTTCTGTAGTTAACGTAAAGAAGTAAATTAAAAATGGACTTCAAAAGTCAATTTCTTAAAAAAGTATTTTTTTTTTTATATAATATGATAATGCAAAAATAATGCAACGATGTACTAATTAGCCTGGCTGAAAAATATCTTGAATGAATGAATATTAAACGAAAAATGTATAAAAAGAAATTGTCTAAGTCGTGCCTACTCAATTTAATTACGTTTTGCAGCAGATGGGGTTACATTTTCTTTTGGAACCAACCTAAAATCATATCTAAAGCATAAATAAGTTTTCATCCTTATTGACTAGCTCTCCTTTACAAAGAACACAATTTATTTACTTTAGTTACACACCATATTGAGGATATTAGCTGCCGTTAATCGAAACATGTTTAGTCGAAATAGATATTACATAGATACATTAGATATAGATATTCGTCATACTCAAATTTAGCCAGTTAAGTAGCCGTTGTATACTGATTGTTTAAGCAATCATTAAGTGTGTTCTTCATTCTTAAATCTAAGGGCATCTAATTTTGAGCTTGGTGGCGCCATCTATGTGTGCTGGCTAAACGTATGCCTTAAGCTTAAAAGCTTGCAGGAGCTTAAGCTTACCGGCCCTAAGTATTAACAGAAAAACATACCAAGCCTTCAAGCTTTAACGATAAAAGCTTTTAAGCATGTAAATGCACACAATTGAATGCAAGCTCGCAAAAGCTACAAGCACTGATAATGTTTGCTCTCAAAGCTTTGCTACGTAGAGCTTCAGTTCTCCGATGTCCAACTTTTAGGATATTACAACATGAATTGCCAGCCAAATCAGGAAATCAGCTAAGCTAAGTTGATGGAAAAGCAAAATAATCAAATCTCTATATATAAAACTGTTTGTCCTGACTGACTGATTGGTTAAAATTCATGTGAAAATGGTACATACATACACAAACATACATATATACACACACACACATGCATACATACATACATGCATACACACATGTACACATACATACATACACACATATATACATGCATACACACATACATACATACATACATACATACATACATACATACATACATTCCTACATACCTACATACATACATACATACATACATACATACATACATACATACATACATACATACATACATACATACATACATACATGCATACATACATATATACATACATACATACATACATACATACATACATACAACCATACATACATACATGCATACATACATACATACATACATACATACATACATACATACATACATACATACCTACATACATACATACATACATACATACATACATACATACATACATACATACCTACATACCTACATACATACATACCTACATACCTACATACCTACATACCTACATACCTACATACCTACATACCTACATACCTACATACCTACATACCTACATACCTACATACCGACAACTCCTGCTCCTCACCCTTGGTGCTCCTCCGCCATGCCCCTCCGGCTCCACAGTTTCCAGCGTTGAAGCCGCCTGTGCCAAATTCATAGGTGAAGCCTGCAAGCCTTACTTACATTTTTGAGAATCGAGGAGGAGAGCAGCTTTAATAAATACGTTTTCTTATTTAAATTTGCCGCGCAACAAGACAACAATTGGTCTGCTATTGGTATAGAAGACAATTTACATGCATATAGACCTACATATATACGCACACACATTCACACATTCACACATTCACACACACATACATGCATACATAATTACATACACACATTTCAATCCAATCAATTTGGCATCTAAAGCGGGCAACATTATCCTTATAAAATTGGACATTTAAATGGAAATATCTCAGGTAAATAAAGTCATAGTTTTTTTTTTTTCTTTTGGACTCATATGGATGATAATCCCGACTTAAACAATAACATTTTGTGGAGTTTCGGTTTGTTTTTTTTTTTCAGTTTTGTGTTTGTTTTTTTTTTTGTACAATTATCTAGTTTGTTCATCATTATTTGAAATATCAATAAATTATTGTAGAATTGTGTATAAAACTTTTTACAAGGATAGTCTAACATTGGAGTACAATATAAACAGAGTAATATCAATGGAATACACGGCTATTTATATACATATATAAGTATGTGTACGCACATGTACATGCACATATATATGTATATATATGTATATATAAATATATTTAATGTATGAGCGATGAAGCACAACATGGCGTATAATGAATTTCATAAATTCGTTCAGGAATCATAATACCTCGCTTAATTCTTTTTGCTTTGTTACCACGCCTACAGCCTATCCTAGACACACACAAAGAAAAAAGAATAAAAAAAAAAGAACAAAAATAAACAAATAAATAATATAGAATTTAAGATCTAGACATTATAATATATATACTAAATATTTGAACTAAGCAGCAAACGATACGAAACGATGCGCATGGCAGGGAATTTTTGTGGGCAGGGTTCGTTATAAATATTATTATTATTGCGTTCTTTCTGCTACTTCTGTTCTTCTTCTTATTCATATACCACCTTCGCTTCTTTCTTCTTGCTCGTATTTGACTTCTTCATTATCTTTCGCCGATTTGAATCGTTGCTCAAATGTGCTTCTAAACTGTTTTCGATTGAGATCTATGGTCCTATTGAAAGTCCTTTGCCGCGTGGACTCGAACTGGAAGGCATTTTTGTGGCTCTGCAGGAGGTTGGATGTGAGCTGCACGGTTTCGGGTGCCTGGTGCCGAGTGCGGGTCGCGGAGTGCGGGGTGCCGGGGTGCGGGCTGCCGGGGTGCAGGGTGTGCGGTGTGTTGGGTGCCGAACTATTGTCCTCAGGTGGTTATTAGCTTTGCTTTGCTTTGCTTTTCGTTGCACAATTTGGCGTCTAGCCTAGATCCGTAAACCTTAAACCTTATAGCTTATATGTATATATTCACTTTGTCGCTCCATTCCTAATCGTGTCTGCCCAGCAAACCGTAGACGAGCCGCCTGCGCGCCAGCAGCTCGGCCCGCATAGCATCCGTATACGGATCGAAGGATAGCAGCCGTTTCTTGCGCCGGAAGATGCCCTCCTTGCGCATGAGGGCGCAGCGCATCAGCTGCTCGTTGACCGGATACTCGAGAAACTCGAGTATGTTGCGCAATTCGCGCTCCGTATTGTGCACCAGATCATCGTAGAACACAACCTTAATACTGCCCGTAAAATTGCGCGCCCAGCTGAGATTCATGAGCTCCCAGCCCTTGAGCTTATTGCTGACAAACTGTTGCCAATCTGTTCCGGAAAGAAAATTTCCATTAGCTATAAATGAAGCAATTCCATGCATGCACACACACACACACACACACACACACACACACACACATTTAGGCTAGCAGCTGTGCTTCTTCCATCCGCTCCCCTCTCTCTATGCATTCTTTAATAACTTCGGAGTTTATAAACCGATCTTTATGAAAATGGTTGTGTGTAAATACAACAAGAAAATATGCGTGTACGCCAAAGCGCAAAGTCTGTGCCTTTAAAAATGTTATGCTATCTGGAGGTATACAAAAACTGAAGTATGTCGGATCTGCATATGCTAAACGAGAGTCTAAAAACCGAATTTGGTGTCTCTAGCGCTTAAAGTCTTCGAGTTGTGCGTGAAAAACTGTTTCTCAAAATCGATATTTATCGATATGATAAAAAATCGCGAAAATATCGCGATTAGAAGAAGGATATATTCGTATGGGAGAGTATATATACATACGCCCGGGTAGACGGACAGACGGATGCGGCTCTCTCCGACCCGCAGACACACACACACTCACACACTCACACACTCACACACACACTCACACACACACTCAACTCACATTTGCCCTTCGTGCGCTTGTAGCGATCGGGTGAGGCGAAGCCAATGTGACCGCCGCTCTGTCGATTGAACTCGGCAATGATCGCCTTCTCGGGATCGCGGACCAGGAGTATGGCTTTGGAGAAGGGCGCCCACGCCTTGGCGCCCCATTCGTGCGTCTTGACCAATAATACTGAGCTGTTGCACACATTTTCCGCCGGAAAGCCCGTCTTCAGCAGGCCGTAGTCCTTGTAAATGCTGCCCGTCAATATGCCCGTCGCCTGCTGCAGCAGATAACGCAGCCACGTGTTGCCGCTGCCCGGAAAGCTGGCCAGCGCGGTCAGCATGGGCGACGGCGCGATACCCTGTAGCTGCAGGCTGGCGCTCGCATCGCTGGGCAAAGCAGCTGCAAATATTTGAATTATTCAGAGTTTGACAAATTCTTTTACATAGTCTCTATAAATCAGATAAACAGCTGCGCCTGAGTAAATCTTTATTTGTGATCTTTTACGATATATTTACGATATTGGACCTCATTGATCTAACTTTGGAGAGCTCGCAATTGCTGCGCTTGTTCAGGATCTTTCGAGAAACAGCAAAACTTTTTATAAAACAACTCATTTTTCGAACGATTCTTTCTCGAATTCTGTTTACCATATGATATTATGGCTCAATTTTGATCTGATTAAGCTTAAAAGCAGCATATTGGGCCTGCCAACACTTGTTGAAAATGTCACATAATTTGCAAATGTGAAAAATGTGTTTTCTTATGGGAAAGCGTACAGACCTCATTTTTCACATTCGCAAAAAAATGTGACATTGTAAGAAATGTTGACAGTGGAAGTGGGCTATAAAACAATAAAGTATTTTACAGTAGCACTTAATTTGCGACCAATCTGCCGCTGCCTGCAACAAAAAGACGGATCTGAGCAAAGATACACTGAAAGAATAGTTTGCATAGAAATATGAGGCGGACAGACGGACTTGCCTATATCGACTCGGCTGAAGGTACGATCTAGAATATACATACATATATACTTGGCAGGTTCGAAGACGTCAATTTCTTTTTTTCACTTGAATACCCTGTAATTTATTTTGAATTTATAATGAATCACCAGCAGAAGGTTGGCATATACTATGTAAGATCCTAAGCTAAGATCCTCTTAATATATCGTAACCAAGGGAAAGACTACAAATGCAATTTCTTGAAATATTCTGAAATTGTAGTTCGCTGTTTAATCAGATTTCGTTTGACCGTGCCATCGCTTTTAGGCAATACTTACTGTAATAGTCGCCCGCCTTGTAGTCTGTGTAGTTTGGAAGCTCGCGATTCAGATATTTGAGGTCGCGACACCAGCGAATGGTCATCTTGCGACTGGGCATGGGAAACCGGGGACTATGAAAGCTGGAAAACTGTCAAAACGGAAAACCAATTACAAATCGAATTACTCCACAAATGACAATATGCAATATATCGTATTACCTCGGCGAATCGCTCGATGCGCGTGCGTTTCGGATGCGAGCCGGGTATATTGTTCATGGATAGAAACAGGACGCCGCCTATATAGATGATGATTGTTGCCGAGACACCGAAAAAGCGCCAGCCTTGCAGTGCCATTACGCCGCCTTTGCATTACTGTAACAGAATATGAACACGAATATATATGAGTCTATATAGAGAGGAAGAGTGAGAGTGTGTGAGCAATATACGGATATGGATATGTTATTTATCTAGGCTGACAGTCGCTTACTTCTAATGGATTTGTGCGCATTTGATGACACCAATTAAAGCGCTTAATTTCCCGTAATGCTGCCAGCTGAAAACAAAAACCTCGCCAAACTGAACTCAAAGTGAACCGAGAGCCGTGAGGCTCAAATTTTATTTTTCCCTTCTGTCTTGTTGTTTTTTTTTTTTTTTTTTTTTTTGTTGATTTTGCTATGGAGACGCTACAAAAAAAAAAAATGCGCAAGGACTCAACGACGCCATTGCCTCAATCCCCAATTCTCAATCCTCAACAGCCAAGCCTCAAGCCTCAATCCCCTCGGCCTAGTCGCTACCCAATGCCATATAACGCGCGATGGTAGCCCCGACAGCGACAGCAATCCGCCTGCTCCACCGCAAAAGGGGGCCGCAGCTAAAAAGAACAATCTTTCGGCGGTGGCGTATTGACTAGCAGCTACCCTGTACTCTGTTATCAAGTCATGCCCTCGACATTCCGTTACTAATTTTTGTGATTTCCATGGAAATTTAAGATAATTTAAGCCATGCACACTTTAGTTATATCCCATCCATATCAATTTATATAAATGTCCAGTTATTCAATCGGATCTAAATACGTAGTTGCTTTCACAGTTCAACCTCATTTAATCAGCTTGTGGCTACAGGGCATATAGTTGAAAAAAGGGCAAAACTGTAGCGCAAGCAAATCGCCTTGTCATGCCTCGATATGAACTATAAAATTCCTTGAGCTGCTCGACACGCGCATGAAATCCACAAAACCACATACTACACAATCGACCCCGCCCCCGCCCCCCATGCATGTACACAGATGAGCGTGTGTTTGGCAGAAAGACAAGCAGCAAAATGCGAAAATTTATGCAACAGCTGGGCATTAAGTATTTCACGAGGGCCAATCAAAAACTAACCAAACGCGCGCATAGTTTACAATCAGGCCACATACCAATACAAGCGCACACGGCACGCGCTTGTATTGGTGAGCTTTCGCAGGCTACGCTGCGCGCTGCAGCGTCGAGCAGCTGCCTGCTGCGTGCGTGTGGCGCGTGTGTGTGAAAGCTTTGATCGCAGCTCGCATTGGCAGTGCTTTATTTATGTGATACTTTCGACAAACAGTCGTTTGTTTAAAGATCAAGTTAAAGTGAACTTAAAATAAATAAGAACTAAATTCAAATGCAGACGCGTAGGCAGATGAAAACCAAACTGACAATAACATCGAATGCCTGGTAAGAAGGGGTCACAAATAAAACACGCACAAAACAAACGAGCAAAAGCAAGGTCGTAGAGGAAAAGCCCAAAATGCAGAATAGCAGAGAATAATTTGATTGTTTTGCGGCAGCATAAATCAGATTGGCCACGCACATTAGCGGCCCCTCGTGTGTCGCATGCTAAGCAAAAACCCGCCGCCCCCACTCACCGAAGGGGCCTGTCGAAATAACCGCAGACAGGTGAAGGAATGGAGGAAGCCGCTAACGCCCAAGTGGAGCAGAGCCAGCTGCAGTTCTGGACACATGCTCGCACGCGGAATTTACATAATTATGAAGGGGTGTGTAGCAGGGGCAGGGGTGCGTTTTGGGCGGGGTGGGGGGTTCAGTTAAGGTTGTGTGTGTGTGTGTGTGTGTGTGTGGCCTCCACATATGCCCCATAAACATGCAATTTTATAAATGCTCGCTGGTTTTTTTTCTGGTGCGCAAATCACATAAACAATCAGAACATTTTGCAACGACCCACAAAAAAAATAAAAATAAAAACAGAAAAAAGTCTGAATATATTCCGCAAGCTTTTCGCTCACGCACACACACACGCACACACACGCACACATGTGTGTGTTTGCATCAAATGTAAACAAATAATATTTGTTGTGCTTTCTAAAATTTCACTTACCGATTCCGATTCCGCGCACAGCTTCACACAGACACACACACACACACAGAGAGAGAGAGAGAGAGAGAGACACACGCACACACACACACGCACACACACGTCCAACTACCGTTACATGCCACAGATTCCGAAAACAGAATCCCCAAACAGCGCACACATTTCGCTTCCTCTCGCCTTATAAATATACAAAACTTGTGCTTAAGAATTAGAAAACAGTTTTTTTGTTGGCCTTTTCGTTGTTTGTTTTTCTTTGTTCTTTGTTCTTTTAGCTTTTTGTTTTATATATTTTCGCTTGTGGTTTCTCGTTGTATTTTTCGTTGGTTCCGTTGGCCGCCGCGCTGCGTGTTGCGGACCTGTCGCTGCGCTGAAGAACTTCTGCTTTATGCGCCAGCATCGCGAATTGTGGGGATGAAAGCGCACGCCGAGCATAAAAAAGCTCTGCCGCGCGCAGCGTTGCCGGATGTCAGCAAAACAAATTGCCCCTAACGGCACATTCAGCGTTGCTTCGGCCAGCTGTGCCCAGCAGCTGTTGCGTTGCGCCCCGCACGTCTGCTCCAGCTACTGCGGCTGCTGCGGTTGCTCTGCGCGTGCGCGAAAGCTTGGCATCTGGCAAAGCTTTCGCCTTTGCAGTGCCACGGATGCACTGTAGATGGCGCCAGGTACTCTTGGCCGTTTTCAACTCTTAGTCGACGTGATACAGAAAAGCCAAAATTCGCTTCTTTCGCCGTTCTTTTCACATTTAAAACGATAACCTACCAAAATTGCAAGCAAAGCAGCTGGAGGATGACTTTTCTTTGTTATAGCTGCGCTGCATAACTGCTGAGGAAAGTAACATCATTCGATGCTGGCGGGATTTAAGAACTTTGACAGATTCGCCCGGAAACTTTGCAACTGTTGCTGTGCTTTTGCACTGAGCGAAGGCTAAGGTAAGTTAGGGGAAGGTTAAGGGGGTGAAAAGGAAATCTCAGGCAGCAATGGCTTATATATATATATATTATATTTAATCATTTGTTCAGTTGGAACCCCTTGAGGCTGCCTTTTGTTATTTGGTGGCGTTTTCTCAGCCATAAATTGTTTCCAGTGTAGACTCTGCTGATAATGGGCGCTATAGGAGCAAATTTTGAAAAGTGCTTGGTTCAGAAAATGTTGAAAATTCGCTCGCGTTTTTAACATGTGTTTTTCTTTCATTTTATTTAATATATACTTTGTTGTTGTTATCAATATTATTATTAATATTTGTTATTATTATTATTATGTTTCTTTTTTTCATATTTCACCTTAGTTGCATTTCTTTGTTGTTCATTAGAATGTTTTATTTGAATTTATATATATATTTTTTTTATAATTTATGATCTCTCATGCTTCTGTTCTGTTTGGTTTTTCTTGGGTTTTCTTTTAGCAACATCATACCTTATGGTGAGTAAAATTGATATGATGTAGATTTTTGGCACACTAAAAGTTAACTCGCAATTCATGGGCAAGTTTTTATCCTTTTTGCTTTTTAATTTTGTTTCTTTCGTTTCTTTATTTGCGTTTCTTTAACATGTGCTAATTTCATTTCATTTATTATGTACTTCATATATTTCTTTAACTATATAATAATATGCATTCATTTTTTCTTAGTATCTGTCAACATTTGCGAAATTAGCAATAACGACAAAGAGAGAGAGAGAGAGAGAGAGAGAGTTGGGAGTGAAAGAGAGGCAAAAAAAAAAATAGGGAAATTTAAGACTAGACTCTTGTGGTGTACTCTTAACGGGCTACCTTAAGCTAGTGTACAAAAATATCGATAACTTAAAAGCGATTAATTTTAAAACAACAACAACGACATCAACTTGTAGTACTTAATATACTACCATATACATAATAATTACAGAGTGGCGGTCTGATAGAGGATGGCCTGGGATCGGAGGGTGGTGGGGTAGGGGTCTAAAATTAATTAAAGTATTCATATTCATAGGTAATTGACTCACAGAGTTTCATACAAGATGTGTGTGTGTGTGTGTGTGTGCGTGTGTGTGTATGTGTGTGGCGTGTTTTCCAGTTATTCCTTCGAATCGATAAGAATTTCGACTAGTGATGAGCGCGTGACACGCCAAGTTCGTGCTCGCGTTTATGTGTTTTGAAATTTGATAAATAAGTTCTGATATTTTCTCAACTGATCTCAGCCGTTTTTTTTAAGCAGATTATAACGAAGCGATACTTTTCGCACTTCTATATATTACTTTCTATAAGTAAAGATTGGCATAATAAAATGCCATTTGAAGAAAAAAGTGTTTAGATTTTCCCGTAAAAATTATTGGTAATGAATAAAGTCAATGAACCTTTTGCACATTCTTAAAGTCGTGACACTTTCTTTTCAATTCTAATCGAGTGCGTCATGCGCATCTTCCGGTTCCGGTATCGGAGACGCCGCGCTCACCTCTAGTTCCGATCAGAGGGCGATAACTGTCTTCTGTTCTATGTGTTCATGTGTTTGTGTATGTGTGTGCGTTGTTTGTTTTGCTCTGATGCAAATCATATGATTGAAGTTTACACAGTTAATATTTATCATAGTTGCATTTAGTATATATGTATGTATATATATATATATGTATATATCGTAAGATCCATTAGATTTAGTTGCATTACATTTGCTAGTTTCGTGTTAAATACTTTGTCACGTTCTTATATAAAAGGAAAAACAAAACTCTAAACTGTTGTGGTCCCTGGCGTATGTAAGTAATTCGAAAAAAAATGTATTTGGTTTTTGTTTCGTCTCAACAATGCTACAACAATGAAATAACTCGAGAGAACAGATGGAAAACAATGGAATACACATGTATTTGCTTATGTAACGTATATGTATATATTATATAATCACTTAACAATCTAGATGATTAAGAGAATTTCGATTAAGTTGTGCTTGACGTGGTGTTCCTTTTTTTTGTGTTTTGTTTGTTGTTGGTACTCTTATTAAATTTAGTTGGACTGCTTAGCTGGCTGTGACCCATTTATTGAACCCATTGAAATTGTTCCTTGAATTAATGCGTTATCGTTATCGTCATCGACATCGATCGATATCGATATCGATAACATGGTGCTTTTTGTACAATGCAATATATGGCGTACAACTCGCGTACAACCGCCGACTAGTAGTTAGTTAGTTGTTGTATTTAATACATATTGTTAAATAGTGGCATATAGAGCATATATTGTATGTACGTGTATATACTATATACTATATAGTATCTGAATAGTGTTACGTTTCGTTCTGTCTCGACTCTCATCTCGACTCGTGCGCTAACTACGTTACAAACACGTTACGATAGTTAAGATAGTTTTGTTTTTTGTATCGGTCGCTTTTTTTTTTGGCATTTGCATTAGTGAAGTTCTAATCTGAACGTTTGCTGGCTAGGCGCTACGAAACTCTATAGTGGGCGTGGCTAGGCCTCTGTTAATCGCCACATTTGACTACATAACAACAGTTCGGCTGGGGGCGGTGCGAGCGGTCGAGCGTGCAGTTGCCCAACTATCGATAAAACTTTAGATCCAATATCGATACAGCTATCGATAAGTGAAATTGATGCCGAGCTTGGCTCACCGACTTGTCAGGAATTGCCCAAACCATAACGACTTAAACCAAAATCGATTTTCACAATAGTGTTATCGATAGTTTTGCAGCTTTGGCACATAGTTAAGGGCGGTGTTGGGACGGTCTCTAACAGTGTTCAATTTGTGTTTGCTTAGCTTAAAGTAGCAACAAGTTGTTTTCTTTTTTTTTTGGTTTTGTTTTTGTTCTGATAAAATCTTTAGATTAAAAACAGTTTCTTTTTTAACACAATTAATTGTTCTCTCTGGAATTTGGGCTTCTTTGAATTTACTGCTTATGTTTGTTTTCTCTTTTAAGTTAAGTTTTTTTTGGTTTAAATAGTTACAGTAAAATAGCGCTTAGCTTCTAGATGAAACATTAGATTGGAGTTTCCTTGTTATCCTTTTGTTTTTTTTTTGGGAAGTTAAGCTTAAGTATCGTTTGTGCATTTGCTAGAGACTAAACTAAGAGACTTTTTTGAAAAGTCTGGTCTAAAGTAGAATTTGGCATTATATAAAAAAGCTGAGGCGAGCCTCGTCAACTAATTGGGTAAATTTTGGAATGGGCTAAAATGATCCTTAGACAAAATGAAAAACTAGAAAGCCAATGTTTGGTTTCTCCTAGATTAGGCGAGAGATGATTAGATTGATAGCATTAGTTGGTATTGATTATTGCTGCATTCCATCGGAATCTAGACTAAATTGCTATAGTGTAGATAGTAGATAGTAGATAGTAGATAGACTAACGCTTAGACAGTTCTCTAATAACTTCCAACTCAATGTGTATACATTTTATCAATGTGGTATTAAGTATATGCTAAAGGCTCTATGTAAGTACTTGTATGCATGGTGTTTATTATAACATTATATATATTTATACTATAATATATTAATTGTGTGTGTTTCTCTCTGTTTCCGTCTGGTATTCATAGTTTGGTATCTCTTCTTCATCTTCTTCTTCTTCTTCATGTTGTTGTTGTTGCTTGAATTGATTAGTATTTAAAATGTTTCTTAAATAGGTCTCTATATACGTTATTAAAGCTTTCGGTTTTCATTACACTATTTCATATTATATTTAAGAATATATATATATTTATCTAGTATGCATATATATATATATATATATATGTATATATATATATTTGTGTGTGTGTATAACTACGTACTTAATAGGATAAGAGGTATATACATTTTTAGTTTCTTTTTGTTCTTTTTTTATGGTTTTTTTTTATCGAAGCTAAGCATATCCACCGCATGTCCAGGAACCCAGGCAAATAATATATGATGACAGGACAGAGGCAAAATCTCACACACACACACACACACACATACACACACACACACACATACACACACATTATATATCAATACTAATACAAATCATATGTGCGCCAATGGCATGGACGCTATATATATATAGATAAATATATATATATAGGACGGTATTATGTGGATACTCGCAGCTGTCTTTCACTCCAACTAACACGCACTCACACACTCAATTTTGTACATCAAATGTAAGGCTTCTTATATGAAAGGCGTTGCCAGTGTTGAAAACTGACGTTTGACTATGGCAACTATAACGATTACAATAACGATAACGATAGCGATAGCGATAACGATAGCTATGAAGGCTGTCGGCATCTGCGATATGTGCATGTTAAAACTATGTGTAGAAAGGGTTGAGAAATCAGAATGATAATGTAAGCGATACATCGATAAATATCGATATCGATAAAATGAGAAGAGATGCGAAATGAATTAGGTAACCAAAATCGGTAACTTTGCTTGACAATAGAATGAGAGAGATGCGAGACTGGTAATAGAAATCAGGCATCACGTTCGATGAATACCTTTGATTAACTTGTGCAAATGATATCGATAACGATAACATGAGATCTAATGAGCACATACACATATTTATATATGGAGTACGTATGAGCCATGCGGATAATGTTGATAGGCTTAAAAAGTTTGGGTATGCCTCAATGATAGTTCCGCTAGCGATAAAGATAACGATAACTTGTGCAAATTATATCGATAACAATACATATAATTATGTATGGAATACGCATGAGATAGGCGGAATTTGTTGATTGTTATAAAATGTTTGGCTATGGCTCGATAACAGTTCAGGTAGCGATGACGACAACGACAACGATAACGATAACAACCGCTTTGACTAATCAATGAATGCGACAGTGACGCCGATTACAAAGCCGATTACAAGGACGATAACATTATGCAAATGACACATGGAGCTGCAAAAGAACGATAACGATAAAAATTATAAAATGAGCGATAACGATAACATGAGCATTAAAATATGTGTGCATATGATACATTTGGGATATGCACGACATGTGTGTAAGATAAATTGGGTTTCTGGACAAAAGCGTGGATTGCGCGTCGACTTATTTTGTGTGCTGTGTTCTTCCTCTTCTCTGCTTGCCTCTAATACTAGGTTTTATGTGTGTCTTATAGGATTTCCCTAACTTTCATCTGTTCTTTTTTTGGGTTTTTTCTTGTGTGTTTCTTGCTCTGGAGAATTGGTTAAGGGCTAAACATATATGCATATAGAATATGTATAGCATACCGCTTTATATGCTGTCTTGTATATCGAAGTGTCTGTGTGTGTGTGTGTGCGTGTGTATGTGTGTGTGTTGTGTTGTTTCTTTTGTAATACTGCTCGTATTGCTTAGCTTATTGTTTGTGTCCAGGTTTGTTCTTGTTATTGCTGTGGGTGGTTGTTGTTCTAATTGCGTCCTGCTGGGATTATAGTTCTCAGAGCTTGTCTTTATCACGATCGATGCTCATTGCTTTAAAGATGCCACGCCCAATGCCATAGCGCAGGTTGAACTGATCCAGGCTCGAGGCACGCGGTCGATTACTGCCGCTTCCGCTGCCGCCGTTTCCACTGGCCACGTGGCCCAGTGTGGCATCGACATCGCCGGCAATTGTGCCGCCAGCTGCACCGCCAGTGGCCGCCAGACGCTCATCCGGATCCGTTTCGCTGTGCTCCGTTTCGGTGTCGCTGAACTTGCGACGCCTGCGCAGAAATGTGCTGCAGTGCCGCAGCTCGCCCAAATTGTCGGAGAGCGAGAGGCCACGCTTGCGCTCCTGCCGCTCCATTTCGGCCGCCAGCATTTGCACCTCCCAGTCGTTGTGGCCGGCGCTGGCGGCGCCGCTGCTGGTGGCCGCCGTGACCAGCGCCGCGCCGCTTAGCTCATCCTCCGCTTCGTCGTCGTCATCGTCGTCGATGTCGCCGGCAATGTTCAGCTTGCTCGACGATGAACTCGAGCTGGAGCTCTCGCCAATGTCCAAAATGACGCTGTCCGACAGACGTGTCAAATTGCCTGTCACATCGGAGACCATCATGCCGCTGCCGCTGCTGCTACTGGCCACGCCCATGCCAGAGCCACCGCCGCTGCTGCTGTCGGCAACGCCTCCTGCCATGCTGCTGCTGCTGGCAGTTCCATGCTCAAGCCAGTCGCGATAGCCGGGCAGAACGCCGGCCCGGCTGCTGTGCCGCCCATTGCCGTGCGGCGTATAGAAGCTGGGCTGGCTCTGGGCGTGCCGCGTCGTCAATGTGCCCGGCCCGCTGTAGTAGCTGCTCGGGCAGTTGAGTGCATTGGCGGAGGCCGCATGATGCCGGCTGGGTCCAGGCGATATGCTGCGCCGACCGCCCTGGATGGGCGGGGACGAGGTGAACACAGTGTCCAGCGAGTCGCCGCGCTGCCGAACGAAACGCACAGGGACAGAGATAAGAGGCGAATGACAATCAATTAGAGAGAGAGAGAGAGAGAGAGGGAAAGCTCTGTTAACTATCACGTACCATTTGAGGTAAACATGTACTTTAACATGTGGTTTAAAGAATATACAAATGCAGCGTTGCCAGCTGTCAATGCTTGACACATATGGCAGCATTAAGTTTTACAAACTCCAATTTCGCTTGAGTGGAGCAAACATTTAATATTAATTGGCTATCTGGCAACGCTGGCAATGCTACTTATAAGTAGAAAGCACGCTGTTAAGAGAGCTTACCATGAAGAGCAGCTCGGCCGAGGAGCCCGAACTGCTATTATCCTGCTCAGCCGGCTCGTCATCGTCCACGGAGAGCTGCGGCAGTTTCTCCCGCTTAATGCGACGCGTCGGGGTTGCCATCGTTGATTTCTGTTCGATGGAGCGCAGCTTCAGCTGCAGCTGGGCAATTATCGCGTCCCGGCGTCTCACCTCGCCGGCCATGTTCGAGAATTGCGACTCGAACTTTGAGTGCATTTCGTTCATGTGCGTCTTGATCACGTGATTGATGCCGCTGACTATTTGATTGAAGTAGTCCTGCGCCTCTGGAAAGCCTTGAATTCAAATCGTATTTTGAGGTTAGTAAGTGCGAACACTCGGGTGGCAACCCTGTGCGTGTTTGTGGTACAGTTGTGTACGGCCCGACGGACAAGTGAGAGGCGCCACTATGCGCCCGTGTGGGTAATTCTGCGTGTGTTTCTGTGCGTGTGTGTGTGTGTGTGTGTGTGTGTGTGTGTGTGTGTGTGTGTGTGTGTGTGTGTGTGTGTGTGTGTGTGTGTGTGTGTGTGTGTGTGTGTGTGTGTGTGTGTGTTAGTGAGAGAGAGACAAAGACAACAATCTGGCTGTAAGAGTCAAAGCGATTTGCAGTTGGGGTTGTTGTGGTTGTTGTTGTTGTTGTTGTAGCTGTTGCTGTTGTTGTCGTGTTGTTACCAAATGATTAACAAATTAGGTAATGCATACATACGCAGGTTACAGTTATTTACACACATTCCCATACAAATTACAGCGCTTCCTTGCGTTTCCGTCATGGAAATCAATCAAGATCAACGATACATTTTTGATTCTTTCTGCTTTCTTTTACGTATTTACAAAAGCGTTAAATGCGCCGTGTATGTGTGTGTCTGTATGTGTGTTTATGTGTGTGTGTTTGTGTGTGTGTTTGTGTGTGTGTGTTTGTGTGTGTGTGTTGGTTGCATGCTGAACGATCGTACGCCGTCTTCGTTGTTTCATTCCATTGCGTTCCAAAGCGTGCGTGCGCGTGCTTCGATAAGTTTCAAGCTCAAGCTCGATATCGATATCGATAACACTGTTTTTGACGATATCAATATCTATGACGAGCTCAAACGTTTACGGGCTGTAAATGCTTATGTGACTGTGCAAATTGTGTACTTAAAACAATACAGTTAGAATTCTTTCTCTAGAGTTGAGACTTAATTCGATATATGGTAGTTCGTTCATACTCGAGGCAAATGATAAATATGCATATCAATTATTCTATAAAACACTTAAATATACGATTTGGACTCTGAGGTTGTTGCTTAGCTGAAGGCGTTGATAATACCTGAGCTTAACCTGGCCAATACTTACAAATACTTTATAAAACTTATATAAGTATAAAGCTTCAAGGTATTCGATAAATTATAAGGTGCTATCAACTCTTAACCTAGCATAAGCATTCGAAATTTTAAGCAAGAATATCTTAAATAATACCAAATAGTAAATGGTAAAAGATGGCATGGCATCATGCATAAAGAGAAATGCACAAAGGCTGAATAGAGCCATATACTTAGAGACAGAGTTAGAGAGAGAGAGACAGCGAGTGAGAGAGAGAGAGAGAGGGAGAGAGTGAGAGAGAGATAGCGAGAAGGAAGCAAAGCGAAGCGTAAGAGTTTTTTATAGTGTGAGCCTAGGCGCAGCAAGAGGCATGCAGAGTGCGTAGGTCTGATTAACATTAGGGGTATTCAGCAATACAAAAAAGTATCGATTAAAAATGAAAACTTTGAAATGCTAGCATTTATTTGTTTGCAGCTAAGCTTTGTAAATATTTTTTAAAGTTAATGAAACTAATTAAAATGTTGCTGGAATACCCCTAGTGTAGCACAATTGATATATTATCTAATTACTGAGTGTTACGGGGCACATTGTGAGCTTGAGGGGGCGAGGGTGAAGCGTGGTTGCTCTGACTTGGACTCGAAATACCCGTATTGTATATGGGTAAATATAGGAGAGATGTTGCAAAAGTACGGCCAACGTAATTACCTTCCAATTTCGGGACCTGACCCGCCTGGCTTGTGGCGTTCATCGTGTTCTGCCGGAGCTGCAAATTCAAATTCAAATCTGTGGATGTTGTGGATTGTGCATGAAATTCGGTATTCTGTGAGAGTATCTGGTTCGACGCGGAGCACTCGACCACATATGAGGCGGTTGCGGTTGCGGATGCTGATGCGGTAGCGGATGTCGATGCGGATGCGGATGCGATTGACGCTGAGCCGTTGCCAACGCCAGCGATAACGCCGCCGCCCAGCTGCGGCTCAAATGCAAAACATTCTTGCGGCGAATTCGTTGGCGTTACCAATGCCAACGTCGGCGACCAGACAGACGGATCTGGCAGCATTATGCCCGCTGGCCGTGGCGCTGTTGGCGTTGCCATATTATTATCTGTGCCGTTATCCGTAACCGTGACCGTACCGAGCGCGATCGCGTTCGCGTTCGCGTATTGCGAATTGTTTGGGCAGGCGACAGCACCACCGAGGGCAGCGAAGTGCAGCTCCTCTTTGGCACTGGGAGGCGGGCTGGAAAGAGTTGAATGGAAGGTTACACTCTTCAAGAGCTTACTGTGCCTGGCCACGTACCCTTCCAAGGTCGGCTCCATGAGCAGCCCCCTCGATAGTGCACTACTGGCCTTGGCCTTGGCATTCGCCTCGTCTTGGGCATCACCATCGGCAGCGGCACCACCACCAGCTTGATCAGCTGGACCAGCTGCACCAGCTGCACCACCCTTCTGCAGCTTCTTCAATATGCTCTTCAGCTTGCGCCGTTCGACGGTCTCATTCGATTCCGGGCTGAGGGGCATGTACTCCAGCTGGTGCGCATGCGCCTGGGCGTGCGGCTTGGAATTGCTATCCGATGCGGATGTATTGGTCGAAATGGATGTGGAGCTGGTGGTGGACTCGTAGGCGCTCAGAAACTGTGAGTAGATGCCGGAGGTGTCGCTATAGCAGCGATATAATGATTCCGAAATGGGCGCTTCGTTGTTATTGCTGCTGGACTTGGAGCAGTCCAGGCTAAAGCTGCGCGTCTGTAGCGCTTTCTCCAGTTCCGCCAGCTTCTGGCGCTCATTCAGTATCTTCAGGCGCTTCACGAACGGCAGTCCACAATATTCCGGGGATAGATCGAAAACGCTTTGATAGAGCTTCCGGCCGGTTGCCTCAGCCTCGGGCAGCTTCTGTTCCGGTTTCTGCAGTCGTAGGCATTCGCGTGTGCTGCTCAATGTGCTCCGGGCGCTCGACGAGCACGTGCTCGAGCTGGACCCCTGGCCACGCCCATTACCCTGACCGTGACCGGGACCGTGACCGTGACCATGTGCGTGTGCGTGTGCGTGACGCGGCGAGCGTGAGCTGCGCGCACTATGATGCCGCGGTCGAGCGTTTGCCGTGCCCTCCATGTGCTGCGGTATATTGCTTAGCGAATAGTTTTTTAGCGGCGTTGCCAGATCGTCTGGCGAGCAGTTGTTCAGGCTCGTGTAGCTGGCTGACATCAGTGTGGCCAGCTTCAGCTTGGACCAGGGCTTGATGGGCGTGCCATCCGTATCCGTATCCGACTGCAGCGGTGTGACCAGCATCTGGGACGGTTTTATCACTTTCCTCGACACGCCGGTGACTATCGGCTGGCCACCAGCCACTGCACCGGTCACCGGCTCCAACGGTGGCAGCCCTGTGCTCGCATGCTTGGCCACCACAGCCAGCGATTTGGGTGGCTCCTTTTTGGCTATGGCACCGGTGGTGCTGGCGGTGCTGCTGCCGCTTGCCACGGTCGGCACCGCACCCTGCAGCTGTTGTATCTTCTGCTTGAATGAGACCTTCATGATGGGCTTGATTTGGGCGACGGTCAGCGTTTGAGCTGTGCCTGCACCACCTGTTGCACCTCCTGTCCCAACAGCTGCCACACCTGCTGCTGCTCCAAAGTCCACCTTGCTGCTGATATTGGGCGGCGTGTGTGCCTAGGGGGTTAGTTAAAAGATGGAATTAATATGCTGCTGCCTTGGTAATGAGGTGGATCAAAAATTAATCATTCTATGTTCGAAACTGTGGTGCTTGATATTGAAAGTGTGGTTTTTCGGCTTTACCATGACGACGCCGGACTCGTTGATGGCGTTCGTTTGTGGCTCGTTTTTAATTTTCAACTGCTGCAATCTCTGGATCAGGGGAAAGCCTTCGTTAAACTCGCGTTCGGGCTCTTCCTGTATCGATTCCTGCGGCGATAACGTACACGTTACATGTGAGTGAGGTGGAGATTTCTGTGGTGGTGTGGACTTAACAGCTCGCTCTTCGCGATCCTAGTGCAAGACACATAAAGACACATACAAAAACTACTATTTAGGAGCCGGGGTTCATTACATACAACACGAATTTTGCTTTTGGATTAAGCTTTCTTTCTTTTGGGCTTTAAGCTTAATTAAATTAGGCACTAAATCAAAACGTACAAATCCAAAAATCATACATTTTGATAAACTCTTCACGGAGTATGCACGATGCGGTGTGGTGTGGTGTGCTGTGGTATGATGTGGTATGATGTGGTATGGTGTGGTTTGGAGTGGTGTGTTATAATAAGGTTTAATGTAGTTGAATGTGGAATGGTATAAGATGGCAAAGTGTGGTGTGAATGAAAGGTGTGTTGTTGAATAAGTAGATGCAGAGTGGTATGGTCAGCTGTGGTGTGGTGTAGTGTGCTATGGTAAGGTTTAATGTAGTTGTATAAGATGGCAAGTGTGGTGTGAATGAAAGGAGCGGGGTGTTGTCTATGCTGTGGTGTTGAAAAGTGTGTTGTGTTTATGTATTTAAGTTGAGTTGAATATGCTGGAGAGTGGTGTAAGTTAGTATAATCCGATTCAACGTGGGGGGTATGGGCCAAATTTATATGTGGTATAGCACGTAATGCTGTTGATATGTGTTTATAAGCTGTGGTGTGTTTCTGTATGATGTGGTGTATAAAAAGATACTGTATTAATGTATAGAGTAGCAAGAGTAGTAAGGATATATGTGGCTTAGCGTTATGTGACTGTGGTAGGACCCCACTAACTGTTCTGGTGAAATTCAGTGTGAATGACTAACTGTGATGAGGTGTGGTTAAATGTTACAGAAGAGTTTAGTATAGAACAGGTCAGATATGATAAAGTGTGGTGTAGTTTGTTCCGTTGTTTTTGTCTATTTCTTTAGTCTGTCTTTGTCTTTTGATTAATTTGTTTACCTTCAAAATTAAAATTTTAATTGAGCAACTAATTATGGGTAGTCTTACGGCAGCCGTCAAGCAAATTCCAGTTCTCTACTTGCTGCGGCGTACAGAAAGATATATAAGAGGCTTATAAGCAGGTCCATTAACACGAAATCATAAGAAGCTGCTGCAAAATGAACTTAAAACGCCCGTTAGGTCCTAGCTTACCCTAAGCCTTCATTTAGCTAATAGTTAAATATAAATATGAATCCAATTAAAGGTATTTCAAGTGAGATAAAGTAAAAGGCAGCTGATTTTTAACGCGAACTTTGACAGCAACTTAAAAAACAAGGACCATAATTGCATCGAATTCGTTTCAGAATTCATTCGCAAAACGTGCTTCATACAAGATTATCAATTGAATTACGAGTAGCTATTATTATAAAGGTTAAGGTGCACTAGAAGCAATTCAATATTACTATAACTTATTTAACGATACAGAGGAAAAAAAAAACACAACAAAATGAACGAGTAACAATAAAAAAGGGGAAGCAGCACTCAACGCGACTCCAAAGACTGAAGAGTGCGTATCGAGCGGGTATGCGAGTTTTCCGGTATGCGTATTTGTGAGTATGCGAGTATTCGAGTGCGTATTTGTGAGTATACAAGTATTCGGGTCTGCGTGTTTGTGAGCATTCGAGTTTATCGATATGCGTATTTGTGGGGAAAACTCGTATACAGTTTTCCGGTATGCGTATTTGTGGAAATACGAGTAATCGAGTGCGTACTTGTGAGTATGGAAGTATTCGAGTCTGCGTATTTGTGAGCATTCGAGTTTTCCGAACTCCAGTAAGCGTATTTATGAGTATACGAGTTTTTCCGTATGTGTATTTGTGAGTATACGAGTATTTGGGTATGCGTATTGTCTGGTATACATATTTGTTCAGCTTAGTACTGGTAATTGTCTGAATATCTGTTGCTTGTATTTGGGATAAACACCATCAAAAGCTCGTGAGGTTAAACAATGAGGTGAATTATGCGAATTATACGAAATTTGCGATTATGTGTTTAAACAAGTTTTGCGTATGCACGAATTCCAATTGGAATGGTGAGTTGATCAAAAAGTTTGTGATAGAAACAGAACTGGGCGGTGGCTGTGGTGGTGGTGGTGGTGGTGGCGGTGGTGTTGGCTGTGTTTAATGATTATGGCACTGGCTATGACAGCTATCGGGCTTGGACTTACCTGCTTCTCCTTGAGCAGGCGCAGGCGCTGCAGCAGCGGCAGGCCGGCCCCAATGGGGCTGGGCGTCTTGTCATGCAGCTCATCCTTCGCCTCGGCGCTATCCGCATCCTTGTCGTCGGAGCGCACGCGTGACATGCGCTTCAGCATAATCTTGCTGCCACGCGGCGAGGTATTGTGCAGCGGTTGCATTTCCAGTGATTCATCGCTCTTGCGCGAGGTTCTGAGCGCGGAGTGCTTGGCATTAAAAAATATTCCACGAATATCGCCTGCCGGAACTTACCTGGACTTTTTAAGCACATTGCGAAAGCCCTTCACATCGTGCTTCAGCTTGTCCACTATTTTCTTGGAGGCACTGTTCTCGCTGCTGTCGCTCTGATGCACCTGATGATGGTGCGGGTGAGCATGCGGATGATGCGGATGGGCGGCGGCATAGGCTGCAGCCTCCTTGTCACTTTGCGCCTTGGCATATTTCTTGTTCACGCAGCGCACCTCCATGAGGCGTTTGCGTCCGAGAGTCTGCAGGATTTCCTGTGCGTCCGGATAGTCTTTCATGGCGGCCAACACGTCCTCGCGTGACAGCGAGAACAACTCCGAGTAGCCCACGGAGCGCACATCTGCGGTGCGTCTAGAGAACAACAAACCGAGCACGTCCGTAAATGGTGAAGGAGCAGGAGGAGTAAGTGTAGGAGGAGGAGGGGAACTCCTAAGGATCACTCACTTGTTCAGGCCATCCAGATTGAGAATACCGATCTCGCCGAAAAAATCGCCCGCCTTCATGGTGGTCAGCACCTTGCCCGTCTCGCTGAGCACCTCCAGAATGCCATCGGCTATGATGAACATTTCACGGGCCACCTCGCCCTTGCGACAGATGGAATCGCCCGGCGTGAAGATATATGCCTTCATTTTCAGCACCAGATCGTGCAGAAACTCCGGCTGGCACTCTTGGAAGATGGTCACCTTCTTCAATACGCTTAGGTTAACATGTAAGGCCAATTCGGTTTTCAATTTATCGGGCAACAGTCCCAACGCAGTGTTAATATCCCCGCCGCCCTGTATGCGACCCCGCGACCAGCTATAGTCATACCAGCGCAGCACACGCCGCTTCATCCCGCCGGGCACCTGTAGGTTGTCATCATAGGATGTGTTAGTCGAGGCTATCGATGGAGCAGCGAGCACTTACCTTGTGATGCCTCATGTAGGTCTTGGCCCCGTCGAGTAGACGCTCGAATTCCAAGCGATTGGCATTTCGATTTGTTATCACATTTCCCACTTGGCCCACAATAGTCGCAAAGATAAAAACCCCAATCAAATAGCTAACGATCGTAAAAATATATCTGCGGGTAGCGAGAGACAAAGATCGGGGATTACCATACGCAACAATTAGCCAATGGCAGAGCTCTTATGCATGCGAGAGTCCTGACAGCTTACATAAGATTTGTGAGAGCAGCTTTCATTTTGCACAGCTTTCTTAATATTTAAATACTTATTATAATTTTAGGTCATCAAGAAAATATACACAAATATAAAAAAGATTCCTTTTTAGGGAAAGCCTAGAAACGTGGAGCCTATTGCTAAGACACCTGCGTGTTTTCTCAATTTTTCTTGCTTGGTGCGTGGGACACGGAGAAATTACCCGGCATCGCGCGGCTCAAATGGATAATGCCGAATGCAAATGGCACCGAAACTGTTTGCGTAATTGGCGCAATCTTTTCACTTTTGACTGCGAGCCAAGCTGTAAATAATTACATCAAAAAGAGTATTATCCAATGGCAACTAATAAGCCTATCTACCCGATCTGGTTCAGGATAAAAAGAACTTTTCATATGTAACCATGTCCTGCTTCTCTCTCTCTCTCTCTCTCTCTCTCTCTCTCTCTCTCTCTCCCTCTCTATCTCTCTATCTCTCTCTCTCCCTCTCTCTATTTCTCCCTCTCTACCAAACTCTAACTTTATATCTCTCTTTCTATTGCTCTCTCTCTCTTTTTCTCCCTCTCTCCCTCTCTCTATCTCTCTCTCTCCCTCTCTCTCTCTCTCACTCTCTATCTCTGTCTCTCTCTCACTCTCCCACTCTCTCTCTATTTCTCCCTCTCTCTCGAACTCTAACTCTCTCTCTCTCTCTCTCTAAATCTTCCCCTCTCTCTCACTCTTTCTTCCTCTCCCTCTCTAACACCCACTCTTTCTCTCAGTTGCCCGCTCTCTCTCTCTCTGGTTCGCTGTCAAGACTCTGCTCGCTTGCAAAAGCACAATCAAAGTTTTCGAAAGCACATTTTCAATTTTTTGTTTTTTAAGTAAAAGTTTAGAAACAAGTTTAGAAACTGGCTTTGGAAATTGTGAGCGTTTAAATATCATTGGAATTGTTGAAGGCTGTCGCACGCTTTCGAAAACTTTGATAATAAATCGATATCAAGCTAATTTCATAAAGTCTTTTAGCCAAGGCTTTGATCATGATAATATGCAACAGTTGTCATCCCCAAAAGAGAATCATTTCTTTTTTTTTTTTGTTTAGTAATACACAAAACGAAACGAACTGGTGGACAGCCCCCAACAAATAGCATATGATATTTGAAGCACACTATGTTTAGATACGTTTGCGATGATGTTGTTAGGATCATACCCATAGCTAGAGCCAAACTGTAGCAGTCGTGATTTGATGCCACGCCTTGGTATTGATCGGGGGCCGTCCACCGAAAAGTTCGGTCTGTTGTTTGATTTGGTTGGGTTTTTGTTTTTGGTATGCAATGAAAACGAAGACAACCCGCCCCAGAGATGTCAAGGATTTAGCTGATCCTCAAAAGGCTTCCAGCCAAAGTCTCATACTCACTCTGCATTCGTCTCTGGCGTCGGCAGATCCCCAATTGTGGTCAGCGTCAGGGTGGACCAATAAAGGCTGCCAAGATATTTGCGCGTCAGCGTCGCATAGTCACCCGGTCTATAGGGATAGACCCAATCACCCTAAACGCACATACATATACATATAGAAGAGGCTTATGCGGGGTTTGGTTTGGCACTTACCTGAAAGCCCTCCGCTTCGGAGAGCAGAAAATAGAAACAACCGAACCAATGGGCCAATATTAACAGGATATGAATTAGATTAACAACGCGCCATAAATTTGGCCAAACTGTTCTACTCTCTACGATGTAATAAAATCTCACAGATCGATATACCTGAAACATGAGTGGATTAAAGAGGAACGTCTTCCTTTTCGCTTACTCGCTCGCTACTCACTTTAAAAAAGCGCGTAAAACGCAAAAGCGGATGTGTGCCCATCTTCAGCTGGAGCAGATCCAATGGTATCAGCGCAATCATATCAAAGATGAACTCACGCGAGTGCACATAGTGACAGGCCAGCTTCCTGTCATCGTATACCTAGAACATAAATGTGCCGGCGGTTAATTTAACGCCAGTTGTACTCATATTGTGTGATCCTCTATGTGTACTCACCATTAGGCCCTGCTCCAGATAGCCTGTGCGTAATTGAACTATTATATCTAAGATAAATACAACATCTGTCATTGAATCGCAGATGAGCCAAAAGGTAGGCACAGATTGCTGTCAGCCAAATTGAAAAAGTTCAAAAAAAAAAAAAAAACGAAAAAACAGAAAGAAAAAAAAGAATAGAAACAAAGAATAATAATTTCGAAAAATTAGTTGAGATTTTCAATTAGTGCTCACGGCTGTGCATAAACAAAGCTCGGGTCAAGGACAATTATTTTAGCAATGCATTTCACAATTGCAAATGAGTCCGAGGCGGCGCAGGGGCCACCTCCACAAATGGCAAGTTGACAAAAAACAAAAAATAAACGTGAGGCCCCACGACAACAACCAAACAACAGCAAGCCGTGCCACACATTACGCTCTAAAGGTCAACGGCGACGAGTGTATCACATGCCATGCCCTCCAAATGTTATCCACATTGGCCGCTCTTTTTTTGTTTACTTTATTTTTTGGCAACCCTTAGCAGACTTTAATCTGATGACAAACACCAGCTAACTGGGCCGTGAACAAACATTTGCACAGGTCCAAGAACAAAGCGAACCCACTAACTAACCAGAGAATAAACCGACCCATCGAACCCTCGACCCAGCGACCCCTCGACCCAGCGAACCAGCGACCACTTGGCTCATGAGTTGCCTGCGTGTCTTTTAATTGAGTCATTACGAAGCGCTGGCCAAAAAAAAAAAAAATATATAAAGAAACAAATAAAAACCAATTCCCGATAATAAGTCGCCGCAGTTCAGACTAGAGTATACCCTGCTTAGGCTGCAGCAAAAAAATACCAAAAGCTTCATAATATTCCGTGCCAAATATTAGTCCCCGACTATCTTGAACGAGGCTCTGCAATGGATCGCCAACAATAAGAAACTAGCGGGTATTACCCAGCTTTGCCCGGGCCACGTTTTTTTGGACTTGGAAAAGCTTGTAGATCGCAAAACCAACTTTCCTTAGCACAACCTTTGTACCACATTTGCCATTCAAGAGTGTTAAACATCTCTCAAATGAATGTGCACAAAGATGTTTGAAACCGATCGGAAAGCAAGAAAGTATGACAAATTTGTACACAAGCGTTTTCCGCGTTTCTTTCACAATTACGGGCGGAATTCTCACACGAAAATCCTTTCAGAACCGCAAACAAATTTCTCAACAATTATGGAAATTGAATGGCTTGCATCTTGAAAGCCTGTCAATCACCTTATTTCGCCAGATCTGGTTCCGGTCCTTAACTTATGCCTTGCTCATATCTTACGCTTAGACTGGCAGATAGCTTGTTACTATAACTTGATAAAGAACCGTTTCGTTTGTACTTGGACTTGCAGGATATCAGCAAACCGGAACACAAGTCCAGCCCAAGGCTTAGCTAAATAAATTATCAGAGCCGAGCAAAGGTTTTAAGACCAATCAGAGACCACCTTTTCTTCCGTTCAACAGTATTACCTTGCCTTTAGCTAGTTAAGTTATTAAACCCACTTTTAAAAGGCACCAAGGACTCGTCGGAGTTGCCTTTTATCCTCTTTTGCTGAAATACCTAATAAACTTCATTGTTTGAGTAAATTTTATGGCCGTTGGGCATTATTATTAGGCAGCAAGTCAACTCATCTTACAAAACTTGAAGCATTATGACAAAAGGTGTTTTCTTTCCCAAAGCAGGGACAGGGACAGGGACAAGGACAGGGACAGAGGCAGGGCGGGGGGCGCAGGAGCAGGTCAAAGGAGGCTGGGCATTGGGGCATTGGGAAAAATAAAGAAAAGTCGACACACAAAGGACATTAATGGGCTGACGAGTCAGTTGTTGTAACTTACCTGCAGTTCAGGAAAGCTCTGCCTCACAATTAGGGTCCATAGATTATAGAGAACACATATAGTTAACATCATTAACCAATAGAAGTAAAAATTTTCATCTGGATTAACAACGGAGCGTCGTTTCTGCAGATAGCGTCGTCTACGCTTAACCGTTTTGTCGACGTCACCAGAGGCACTTTCTGAACCCGTGTCTTCAACAGTTTCCTGCAATGGCAACGAAATGATGATTATGTAATGAGCTAAGCCGAAGTTATACTATAAGCGTTGTATTTCCCCCCGCAAAGGTGGATTTCACAAAGTCATTTTCCACCCGGAGGAGTGGATGTTGTGAAACACGGCTCAAATTCATCAAAAGAAAGTTTGAAACTAATCGCATGAGAAAACAAAAATCAAAATGCAAACTATACGATTCCACCCATTTTCAGGCTGATGAGTGAAAATGCCAGGAACCATTTTGCAGGGCTCTATTTGAGAAGATGCTCACCTGTGTTTCGGGTATCTGTCTAGTTGAGAAACGCTTCAGGAATGAGTCTTCGCGCTTGAGCGGTGGTTTCTTCTGTATGGCCGATGAGATTTGTACGGTGGTGCGCAGTTTCATCCAGCGTTGGTTCGAGCGTGTCCTGTACGAGGATATGCCACAAAACACACACGTTCAAAGATCACAAGTCTTCGATAAATCGAACAACTCTGCGTTAACTAAACTACAACTAAATGCTACAGCTGGGTTAAAACATAAAATATCAAGCAACTACGGGATCTGGGAAAGTTATCGTTTAGATCGATAGAGGTATAGAAAGAAAGAAAAAGAGAGAGAGAGAAAGATAGGTAGAGTAGAGAGTAAAATGCAACAGAGCTGAGAGCTAAATGCAAAAGCGTGCGTTTTACGTTTGAGGTTAGGTTTGGTTTAATTTTGGTTTTTTGTTCTGCTAGGATTACATCTGTGGCACTACAACTAGGGTGCTCTATTTGCAATAAGGTCATAACTTACGCAATACACGGAAACACTTACGCAATGCGTGGTAGGAGCAATAAACATTCATTAAACGGTAAACCCAAAAGCCGTAACGTTAACGCACTCAAACATGGCACGCAACGATATGGCAACGCTAACGTCTAACGGGTAACGGGCAACGGGCAACGGGCAACGGTTAACGGTTAACGCTTAACGGTTACAGACACACACATAGAAAAGCACGCACTAAAACAGATGTAGATGTGGTCAGGTGCTGGTGTTATGTTGGGGGCGGGGTTGCAGGAGGCATCCTGAACGGAGACAACTGACAGCTGACTGGCTAATGTTTGACGTGGCTGGAGCTGGAGTTGGAGCTGGAGTTGGGGAGTGGTAGGACTGGGCTATATAGAGGCAATGGGGTGTGGGTGCGGGTGTGGGTGTGGCACCAACAGCCAGCTGCGTGTCTCCGTTTCCGGCTTCCTCGACGTCTCCCATCTACGTTTTAACGGCTCTAACGGCAATCAGGCATGCAAAAATGGCAAAGTATTTAATTTAACTTCATCTTCTTGCTTCACTTTAGTATTTTACGATTAAAGCATAGTTTGTTTAAGTATAGACACATAGAATGATAGATCTTATGAAGGTTAAAAGCATTTACATTAAGCATAACATGCAGTGCGAAACAATTGAGTCAACAATTTGCAGCAATTCGGGGAAAATTCAGGGAAATGAAAAGCACGAGGCTATTTAATTAAACAGTTGAGAAAGAAAAATAAAATGGTATTAAAGCCAGTTTCCATTTAAGTTTCATTTTCATGAATCGGCCGGAGAGAACAATTTCCTTAAAATCGGAAATATTTTGGGCTGTGAAAAATGAGGCCAATGTCTGGAAAGGTAGACAGAAAATTTGTCCAGAACATGCTAAAAGCTCTGTCAAACAACAAAAACGAACAAAAGTGCAAAAACAAAGAAAAATACTGAAAAGAAATCAATGCACGAGCAGTGTGCAACAGTCGAGCAAGCACGACTAGCAGATACGCTGTATGAGGTTTTTTTTTTAGGAGATCGACAAGAGTTTGGCTTGATTTTGTAAATTATTTATTATTTGAGCTGTGCTTGAAAATAAAAAGTGCTTTATGCCAAATTTGCTGGGTTCAACGTTGAATTTTGATTTTAGATAGAGCTTTAAAAATTGGTTAAGTCCAGCTCTCAAAGTCTCCAATATATTTTGATTTTCGTGGAGTCTTCAAGTAATATTTATTAAGTGTTTCAATAAATAAGTGCAGATTTACTTGAATCGATAATTTAACTGTTACAGGGTATTTGAAGTGCGACTACAACAAGTGGCTACAGGTGCTAGTGGAATATGCTGGGAATGCGGAGCTGGCATTTGGGAAATTTTGGGGAGTTGGACATTGGATAAGCATCTGAAGAATTTCTGGTTTCATGTACTTGTTGTTCTTGCTGGGGAGGTATTTTTTTTTCTTTTTTCTTTGGTATTTTTGGTATTTATTTTTGTTTTGCTCAAATCGCTAGTCGGCCAACAAAAGTCTACGTAGAAACTGCCTTGCTACGAGTGAATTAACTGCATTATATACATACGATATGTGTTAAAATGGTATTTAAATATACAAGTATTTCGATAAAAGCATAGTATTTTATTTAGTATGTTTTAACGCATTTGGTTTTTTTTTCTTTCTGGTATATACATAATTAGCTTGTTGCACACACATACAAAGCGAATTTTATAGCATTTGCACGCACACACACACAGATTTAGTTTATATATAATTTTTTTCGGTATTTTTTTGTTTTTATACAATTCGAATGCCAAACTACATTTTTAATTGTTTTTGATTTAGTTAAATTGTTTGCCATGGCATTTGTTCGATTCTATATACAGCAGCTTAGTATTTTTTTTTTGGTATATATGGTATTTTTGATTTTTAGTATTTTCGATAGTTGCTACCTAATATTACGCATACGTCATGTGGTACAAAAGCAGAACGCAGCTTGCAATGCGGCTAGCTAAATGTAAGGGAAACCAAACCAAACAAAATGAAAGAAGTAACAAGAACTAGGCGTGGCATGTCCTTTATACACGTGTGGTATATGCGTGTGTGGGTGTGTGTGGGTATTTGTTTGTGTGTGATTATGTGTGTGATTGCCAAATGCTTTGGTGCTTGCATTAAGAAGCATTTGGCAAATAGCAACTACTCGTATTTTTTGTGAACTATTGGATTACCAAAAGTCAGTGTTGGCCATGGATCTGGCCGTGGGTGCGTGGGTGTGTGTGTGTGTGGATGTGTGATTGTGATTTGGGTTTGGCTCGCTTGTTAACCCATTTAAACAGAAGAAAAATTGGTGTTTGTTTAAAACAGTTTTCGGTTGCTTTCTTGTGGCCCAACGCAATTCAAAAAAGTAAGCGCTTCGCATGCCAATTAGATGCAGCTCAGTCATCATCAATCATGATCAATCATCAGCATTATCATCATCATACTCAATATCAATACTATCAATATTAATTATCATTATCCAAATGAACTTTTCGCAACATAATCAAAAAGCGTAGCTAAATTCGTGTCTCTATATGTGTGTCTTCTAGTGTGCGAGTGTGTGTGTGTGTGTGTTTTTGTTGTTGCTGTTGCTGTTGTTGTTTGTTGTTGTTGTTGTGCAGAGCGTGAGAGTCAACCAAAGGTTGGTAACAAACGCAAGAGACTTACCAATCGGAATCTGGATCTGAAGCTCCATCTCCGATACGCGATTTCCTAAACGAGTTGTGAAATTTTTTGTTTGGTTTCATTTCAAAAATTGTTTTTTTTTTTTTTTTGGTATTGTTTTTGTCATTGTGGTTGTTAATTTCATGGATTAATTGTGGTTAAAAGACGTTAAAGATAGTATAAGTTGTATGTTTGGTAGAAAGAGAAAGGAAGAAAAGAGAGAGAGAGAGAGAGAGAGAGAGAGAGAGATATGGACACAGCTTGAGAAATAGTTTACGAGTACTTCAATCGAAAGACGTTGCAGTCGGGTCAAGATAAAACGTTTTACAACACTGCCAGCTGCTGGCACAGTACAAGAGAAAGACAGAGACAAACGGCTGGAATCAGCGCTTAGTTTGCTTCTGTTTTACACACCATACAATTTTAGCAATACGCTTGACAGCAACTGAGACAGGCCATATACCATTTCAGGATCTGGGAATATATTCTACGCTTGACAGCAGCTGAGACAGGCCATATACCATTTCAGGATCTGGGAATATATTCTACAGTGGAGTCCCATTACGGTTGCTGCGAGACAGCCCAAAGCAGTCAGCCTGCATTCGATACAAAGGCAGTTATATTTCTTATACTTATATTCCCTAGATTCTAGAATTATTATACTTTATCGCAAGCATAACTCGAAAATGAAAAGAGCTGGATACAACAAAATGGGTGTTGTTGTTCCCGTATAATATATACAGATTTTGTATATTTTCCTTTTTGCATACCTAAACCCTCTCAAAATTGTAGGAAGAAAATATTTTGAAAGTAGAGCCCTGCGCTTGGGTATTTACACACTTTAGTGTGGCATATTGAATCGCTGAAGATTTCATTAAAATCGGACTAAAAGAAGCGAAGTTAATCGAGAATGCTTTTCCTATAGACAGTGTGGCCAAAGTAGAAAAGAAGAAGCATAGGCGCTGCTGTTTGTGTGTGTGCTGTATGTGTCTATGTGTGTGTGAGCATGTATAGAGGGCAGCTAGTCGAGCCAGACTGGAGCACTCTTGATATTCAAATGTCTTTTAAGGATAATCGTTGATTTTTTTGTTGCAACATGAGTCTGGGAAGCATTTTCACGCAAGGCCAGAGAAAGAGCGCGAAAGAGCGAGAGCGAGAGAGAGAGAGAGAGAGAGAGAGAGAGAGAGAGAGGACGAGAGGCAGGCAATTCATTTAACGGTCAGCTCGTTGACTTGACTCTTGGCCTGTTCTTTTATTTTATTTTTTTTGGTCCCATATGCGGGCTGCGTGCCATCAAGCGTAAAAAAGGCTTGCTGTACGATAAGATTCCGCACACACACACAGACACACACACACACACACAGGCATTTAGAGCAGGACTTTCGATTTATAATAAATTGAAATGGAGCTTGTTAGTTTTTGGGGCCAGCCTGCACACAAATGCTGAAGCTAAAGTTTTGAGCATTTGTGGATGCTCCAGCTATTAAATGCCACGTTTTATTGCACCACAAATCATCGGGGTACACACACACACACACACACACACACACAAATTGCCTAATGGCTGGATGATGTCGGTTTTGGCTTTGCCTGTTGCCTGTTGCCTCAACTTCAGATTTCAATTAACGCTTTGGCACCGCAGATGGCTCTCCCAGCGGATTGCACCACATGTGGCCGGCCATTGGCAGCCACTTTGCAACTGTCACGCCATGACATGGCCAAAAACAAATTTACCCATACACACAAGCTGACACACACACACACGCACACACGCACATGCACAAACACACGCGTTGTTTGGTCAACGGAAATGTTTAACAACGCTTTGCGTGGCCTCCTCGTGACCTCCTCGCTGCCTCTACGATTTTGGCCAAAAGGCCACTTGACTCTCCACTAACGGCCAACTGGCCAGTCACTCTGGCCCGCTATTGTGGCCAGCTGCCATCGCCGGAGCCATGTTAATTGGCCAGGACCAGGCCAACCAGGCCAACACCACCAGCAGCAGGCGCTGGCCTAGTCGTAGAACAACAGCCAGACAAATGAGCTCCATGGGCAGTGTTTGCTGTTTGACTAGCAGTTAAATTGAATTTCCTTTTTGTCTCAAAGGAATGCAAATAATTATTGAAGCATGGCAACGCCAAAAATTATGTTAATTCCTATTTAACTTTAAATGCAATTAGGTTCCGCCTTGTTTGTTCTGTCTAGAGCTGTCTAATGTGCAATAATTGTAAGCTGGCAACACTGCCACAACAACAAAGAAATGTTAATGTATGGCAACGCCAATTATGTTAATTCATATTCTGATTTAAATGTAATCTATTTGTGGTTTCATAATTATGCCCTGCAGTGTTTGACTAGCTGTTAAATTTAATCTCCTTTTCCACAAAAAAGTTTTAAAGTATGGCAACGCCAAAAAATTGATATGATTTATTTAAATTTAACTTTTAATGCTAGCTATGCTTGTGATTAACTTTTTTTGTCTAGAGTTGCCATGTGTACAATCTTGTCTTGAGCTGCCATATGTAGAGGTTTTGCAAGGTGGCAACACTGCACTTTAATGCCGACCAATCGTTAAATTTTGACTTATTTTGAATATGACTAATTTTGAACTGAGTTTGACAGCATGTTCAAGTGCTTGTCGACTTGAAGCAGCCACGAGTAAAAATGTTATCGATAAATATAAGAGGAGAGGCGGAATCAAATTTCCTCACACTGTAAATGAAGTGAGAAGCGCTTTAAAAAAACTGATTTGTGTGTGTGTGTGAGAATTTCTTTTAGATAAAGCTATGAGCATACGAGAATAACGCGAAGCTTGCCGTTGCTAGCCGTGTCATCTCGCATTATTTCGCATCGTCGCTTCTTACTTCGCTTCTCGTAATTGTTTTATTGCTTATTGGTTTGCTCATTGACTTCTTCCGCTTAATTTCTGCTGTTTATTTTGGCTTTGCAGCTAACTTTCTTCTCGATTCACGTCTTGCACGTTCGCATTGCTTTTCCCTTTGCCTCTATATATGTACTTCATGTTTTGCTTCTCACATTTCATAAGCCATTGAGTGGAACTTATCTAACCTAGCTTTGGCTCTGCTAAAGGTACTCTAAACTCTATAGAGCTTAATTAAACGAAGGATGCGCCTAATTAGAGTGATATTGAAATATAGTTCAATTTTTGTTACGCTAATTAGATAAGTTTATAAATTATTGGATAAGTTGCACTAACCAGTGGCGCCACCTGTTGATCGTTAAGCTTGCAAATTTATATATAGAGATTATATAAATAACTGAGTAAATGCTAGTTTTCCATATATTTGTCCACATATGTATATATATATTCGATATAGTTAGCAACTGCTGCCGCGTACAGGTCGCATAGCTGAGAGACAAAAACGGCACACAGATGGCGCCAGGCGGAAAGTGATCAAACATGTGCCTGACTTTAGAGACACTTGTCTCAGCTGTGCTCGCCCTGCGTCCCTCTTGACACGAATGACGCATATGCAACAAATGTCAAATGGCTGGCAGCCTGCATTTCCATATTTGTATGTATGTGCGTGTGTGTGTGTGTGTGTGTGTGTGCAAGTGGCAGCTCAAGTGGCACTGAATTAAAACACAATCGCACTGCGGCAATCAGATCGAACACTGAATTTCGATTGCGACTGTCTGCAGACACTTGTGACTGTGCATTGGGCCAGGCCCAGGCCCGTGTGTGTGTGTGTGTGTGTGTGTGTGTGAGTGTGAGTGTTGGCAGATGCTGACAGAGACCTGAGACTAGTAAAGTTGCCAATTTAGCTATGTTCTAGCTAAATTTGGCTACTTAAATTGGCAGCTGCCTGCATTTCTGACTGCTTTTAAACTTAGCTAGCGAAGAGAATGCTTAATAATAAATAGGACGCATTGTACCTCCTATTACAGCTACTTTTAGCTACATTTCTGAGCGACAGTTGGCAACACTGGCTGAGATTGAGGCTGATACTGAAACTGAGACTGAGGCATATGCATATGCATGTGCTGCACAGCTCTTTTGGCAGTCTAGGCAAAGTTTATAGAAAGGTAGTCGGAGGCGGGGAATATATGCAGCATACATTTCTGGGTCATTTGACAGTTTCACAGTTCAACTGTGTGTGTGTGTGTGCCATGTTGTTGTTGTGTGTGTGTGTGTGTGTGTGTGTGAGAGAGAGACAGAGTGTGCGGATTGCTAGCTTCAACATAAATTTGCAATTTTCTAAATTCAAATTCTTTGTAAGTTGTCATTCAGAAGGCAATTTCTCATTTGGCATGCACAATGCCAAAGTATTGTAGCATATGCATAGGCGCAGCTAACTGTGACTGTGTGTGTGTGTGTGTGTGTGTGTATGTATTTGTGTCAAAAGTTCGCCTACAATGCAGCAGGCAGCTTAAACATATCGATTCTCTCTCTCTACACACGCACACAGACACACACACTCAAAAGCCACTTTAACTTTTGCTGTTTGCTAAGATTTTTTCATTCTTTTTTTGGTCAAAGTTGTGTGTTGTTTGTGTATATTTGTGTGTGTGTGTGCAGTTGCACTTTGGCCCCAGCTTGATAAACTTTTTGCCAAAAACTAGCACAAAACCCAAGTGGATAAAACGTTATATGCGCGGCAAGTGGCAAAAAGTAGTCGCTGTGAAGACAGCGACAGCTACTTATAAACAATGATTGCGGGCACCCTGTGCAAACACCCTGTGTCAGCTTAAGCGACTGGCTCAAGTTTCAACCCACAAACTAACAGACAGGATCCAAGAGAGGGAGAGAGAGAAAGAGAGAGAATCAAATGGAAGTGGGCTAGACAAATATTGTAAACAGCCAGCTTTATGTAAACAATTGCTGGTGCACACCCTGTGCACACACCCTGTGTAACCTTGGCAATTGCATAACGAGTACTTAAGAGCGCGAGAAGCAGCATCATCTTAATCAAGAAACGAATGTGAAGAGAATCGAACCTTAGAGTTGGCCAGCGAATGAGCAAACGATAGAAAAATGGGAAGACTAACAATGTCACCCTGTGAATTTTGAATCACGAATAAACTGGCGATTAAGACTTGTGTATATATAAAAAGTGTAGTAGAAATATGAGAAAGAGAGGTAGACCCTGTGAAGCGAGCGACGAATGTTTATAAAAGATGTCTACACCCTGTGTTAGCACGACGAATTGAGAAAACACAAAAGAGAACAACGGCAAGTGTAACTGTGATCATATGTTGTATAAGAGTGATAAAGTCTAGAGCTGTATAAGAGTGAGAGCGAAGAAAGAGAGAAAGAGAGAGAGCGTACATAAAAGCAGTGTACGCGATCACCCTGTGTAGCTCACGTACATAGACTTAACGAGTATACCGTAAAATGGCGCGAATGATGAGAGAGCAGCCAGGCTAGCTGATGAGCGAGCGAGCGAGCGAGCGGCCGAGTGTTGTATGAGAGTGCTAAAGGAAGAATGAGAGCATAACAAACAGAGAGAGAGAGAGAGAGAGAGAGAGAGCGACACAGAGAGAGGAGCACGGTTAATACATCAATTGATAGACACGATCACAATTAGGTAGCATTATGTTTGGCGTAAATAACAGTGGATACATCTGTAACACATACATACATTCATATGCTTGATGGAGCGAGACAGCGAGAGAGGGCGAGAGAGTAAGTGAGTGAATGTGTGTGTGAGAGCGAGGTACAGAATACACCGACTACAGAACGGATTTTTATTTTTATTTTGCTTTTAGTTTATATTGCTTACGGATTAGTAGGGGGCAAGAGAGAAAGAGAGAGAGAGAGTGGGGAGTTTGGTTAGTTCTTGAGATGCTGATATCATAGCATGGATTATTGGATTGGGTTGCGGTACGGTAAATTTTGTTTTTTTTTTTTTTTTTTTTGGGAGAATTGAGAGGTTACACACACACACACAGACACTGACACACAGACAATGCAAGATAATACGATTAGCAATCATAACGTTAGATAGTTGCTTGATTAGTTAGTTTAGTTTAAGTTGTAGTTAAGCTTAGTTAGTTGAGTTCTTGTACTGTATGTTAAAGCTTGAAAAGCACCGTTCCTCTTAATGCGCCGCAATGAACAGTAATATGCCATAACGGCACGCAGGCTCTTCCATTTTGTTGTCTGATTTTGAT